>JAODAL010021819.1:0-66161 GCA_025379985.1 Phyllomedusa bahiana
TTTGCCGCCTACTGCAAGAAGCAGGGGATATTGGCCCCATTTCTTCGTGCCAAGTACTGCTGACTGCCCTCACTTCAATTTGTTCATCCTCGCTATATAGTGGTGCTGAGCCCAGACCACATAGTAGATCTCTGGCTGAGGGAACTGGATGGGACAGAGGCGGGTTGAGGACAGGTGAGGGCCGCTGACCGCTCCCGGGCCATGCCAACTAGGGTTGTGTCTGACGTTTCCCACCGACTCTTGGCTGGGGTTGTCCGATGTCATCTGAGATGAAGTGGATGACCTAGTCAACCAATCAAGAACCATTGGGTTGCTGAACAACACACGGCCGCTAGATGACAGCGGCAGTTGTGACCTCACCGAGTGACCCCTGCTGCGACGTCCCCTTGCTGTGGTGCAACCTGGGCCTGGAATGTTTGTGCCTCTGCCACTCGCAGGTGAAGAGCCTGCCACCTCTCTGTCTGACATACTGTTTGTTCTAAATGTACAGACACTGTTTGATGAAGATATCTGTATATGATAAATACACACCCTGTATTTGACGCCAAATGAACCCACTAAGAAGCTTGGGTAACCATTGGATATAAATTGCGCTCCACAAATGGGCAGGAAAAATTGACTTGTATGTGCCGTTTAAAAACTCTGTGTATTTTACTGAATATAAAAGCACAAACAGGCTTAATTACCTTCGGATATGAATTATGCCACAGAATTTCTTCTGTGGCAGTGAAAAACAAGTATTCTTTTACTGAGTACAACTGCAGAACAACGCTTAATTAACCCCTGGATGTAAATTGCGCAAAAGAATTCAGCAACCACAAACTAGTAGCTTTGTCGCGTGTTACAATGGCGTTTTTTACGTTACACAACAAGAGATAAAATTGTAAGTAACCTTCGCTTGTGAATTATGCTACAGGAAAAATGTATGTATTTTGGCATTGAAAATGTCGGTTTCTTGGGGTCTAGCACACCAGCAAAACAACGCTTAATTAACCCCTGGATGTAAATTGCGCCAATCAATTGGGCCTCCACAAACTAGTAGCTTTGTAGTGTGTTACTATTGCGTGTTTTCTACGCACACAACAAGAGATAAAATTGTAATTAACCTTCGCTTGTTGAATTATGGTACAGGAAAAAATGTATATATTTTGGTGTTGAAAATGACGGTTTCTTGGGGTCAGCACACCAGCAAAACAACGCTTAATTAACCCCTGGATGTAAATTGCGCCAAAAAATTGGGCCACCACAAACTAGTAGCTTTGTAGCGTGTTACAATTGCGTGTTTTCTACGCCACACAACAACAAGAGATAAAATTGTAATTAACCTTTTCTTGTGAATTATGCTACAGGAAAAATGTATATATTTTGGCGTTGAAAATGACGGTTTCTTGGGGTCAGCACACCAGCAAAACAACGCTTAATTAACCCCTGGATATAAATTGCGCAATAGAATTGAGCAGCCAAAAATGAAGTGATATTTGTATTGTAAAAACGCTGTTTCATAAAATGAATACAACAGGAACTGGCCTAGATCCCACTTGGATATTGAATGTATATGCAGCTGCAGTGGACGCACACTGGATTTCAGATCCAATACCCCAAAAAATCAGAAATAGAACATTAAGAGAACAGTCTCTGAGACAAGCTGAGACACCCCACAAAAATCACTGTATAAAAATCAGTTCTTCAGTGAGAGCTATCACAGTCAGCCGCAGCAGCACCTTCCCTGATCAGTACAATGAGCGGAGTGTGAGCTCCCGGCGTCGCGCCCGGACTTATATAGTGCGGTGACGTCACAGAATCCCGCCGGTCTCTGATTGTCTTCATCTCTGCACATGTCATGCAGGCTATGCCCTTCTTCCTCCCAGAGTGCTTTGCCCCATGTAGCGCCATGTGCTCGCAGCCATTTTATCAATCAAAAGCACAATTCGTTCACCCGAAGTACCCCAAACTTCGACTTCGTTCAGAACCGAAGTTTTCCTGAAATTCTAAACGAATTCCACTTCGTTAGAATCGATTCGCCCATCTCTAATCATAGCATCAGGAAGGATGCATGGATCCCACTTGATACACATTAATCAAAGAAGTTGAGCCAGAATTATGGCACAATTTGCACGAAAAATAACAACATACTTGCTTTCCAACACATTTATTATGGGTGTTAGACAGTTTCTAGACATGTCCCCTCCTTTTCTGACCCGATGGGTGTGGCCTCGGTAAAAGGAGTGTGGTTTAGACCACAACACTGGTCAACAAAATTTTGCCGCAGTAAGTGGTATAAAGTAAGACAACTTAAAAAAGTGTAAAGTTAGACTAGGTAATTCTAACTTGTGCCACATATATCAACAATATGGTAAATGTGGCCCATTGTAGGACTGTCCAGTCTAATGTTGTACAATCAGGGTGTAATAGGTGCGCAGTAATTGTATCTATTCTGCAATAAATTAGTATTAGAAAATTTGTAGGGAAACACCAGCTCACCTTCAATGAAAGGTAGTCCTCCATGAACTCATGTGCGCAAGACCGCGTTCCAAGACACGCAATAACAGCAACTGAAGTAGGTAGAAGGTCGGCACCAGGAGTATGGAAAATGTGAGGAAATTTATTGTAGCACAAATGGTACAAAAGTGCAAACAACACACAGTGCTGAGCCAAGCATAGAATCAGAGAGAAAAGTCTGTTTCGGGCAATCACTGCCCTTAGTCGTAGCCACTACAGAGTGAAGACTCAGCCTATTTATATCATTTCTAAAAACAACACCCTAATAAGAACAGGAAACAGCTGTAAAGCAAATCACTTACCTGCCACCAGCATTGAAGGGATGCAGCATAAACGCCATGCAGCTGCGCAGGCGCACTCGGCAACAAGCCAGAAAAGGAAAGACAGCAGCGCCGATCAATGGAACGCAAGATGTGCTCCAGTGAAGCGCGACACGTCACATCCAGTTGAGGCTACGGTGCAGAAAGAGAAAAAAGAACGAATGCATGAATAAAAATTAATAATAAACATATGTACTGCACCATGTAGCCCCACATCCTTAGGTGGAAATAGCTGCCCCCCCAAAAAAGGGGGGGCGCAGATGTACTGAAAAACAATAGCAAAAAACCTTCAATGCATAGCTGGCAGGGAATAGAAACCTGAGTTGTTGGACCAGATCTTGCAGAACGGCTGCAAAATAGTTCCTAGAAAAAGTAAGACAGTGGGCAATATTTTGTACCCCAGCTTTACTCAAAGTACCCCCACATCCAGTACATGGCTTAGACATGAGGGATTTGTTAAATGTGGCTCTTATCCGTGCAGAACCTGTTCGTTTGCTGTGCCCTCTAAACAGTTTTTTAATTGTGATGGGTCTAAAAACTTTCATATCTCTAAGTATATCAATTGCAACAATTGTTTTGTTATTTATATCATCAGGTGCGATCTATGCAATCTTATGTACGTTGGTAGTATGACACGGAAGTTAAAAATATGTTTTTTGGAACACATATATGATATCAATAATAGTAACACGAGAAGGAATAAGTCTCATGTTTCCCAACACTTTATCGAATGTCATGATGCTAAAACCATAGGTTTACAGTTAAATCGGTATAGACAGATTAATTAGATCAAAAAGAGGGGGGAACTTGGAGTATGCTTTATATGACAGGGAAGCCTATTGGATGCTAACCTTAAATACACTCACTCCCCATGGCCTAATTCCAGATGTGAAATTATGTTCCATCTTTGATTCTCCTTTTAATTTTTCTCCCTCCTGTGCCTTGTTACTCAGTTTTTGCTGATTAGTGTCTTTTACGTTATGTTTCTATTCCCTGCCAGCTATGCATTGAAGGTTTTTTGCTATTGTTTTTCAGTACATTGGTGCCCCCCCCCTTTTTTTTTGGGGGGGGCAACTATTTCCACCTTAGTATGTGGGGCTACATGGTGCAGTACATACATTGTTATGTTTATTATTCATTTTCTTTCATGCATTCTATTTTCTTTTTCTGCACCGTAGCCTAGAGATGGGCAAATTGATTCTAATGAAGTGGAATTCGTTTAGAATTTCAGGAAAACTTCGGTTCGGAATGAAGTCGAACTTTGGGGAACTTCGCGTGAACGAAGTGTGCTTTTGATTGATAAAATGGCTGCGAGCACATGGCGCTACATGGGGCAAAGAACTCTGGGAGGAAGAAGGGCATAGCCTAAATGACATGTGAAGAGATTAAGCCAATCAGAGACCGGCGGGATTCTGTGACATCACGCACTAAGTCTGGGCGCGACGCTGGGAGCTCATACCGCTCTCACTGTACTGATTAGGGAAGGTGCTGCACGGTGTTAAACTGATATCTCTTTTCTAAAGAACTTAATTTTTATTACAGCGGTTTTTGGGGGGTGTCTCAGTTGTATCAGAGGACTGCTTCTCTTACGTTCAATTTTGATTTTGTGGGGTAATTGGATCGAAGTCCAGTGTGCGTCCAGTGCAGCTGATATACATTTTTAATGCTATCTGCTCACAGCCCCACATTGAATATCCAAGGTGTTGAGATTGCAGCTATCTGGTAGTAGAAGCAAAGGCATACAGACCGTTTTGGAAGTAAATCCATTGTGATTACTGGAGATACAAAGCCACCATTAATGCTTAACTCGAGTCTTGCCACAGGAGAGGTACAAGAGAGATTGCATTCATTAACAAGTACAGTAACAAGAACTAGCATAGCAATGGAATAAAGCTAAGAAACAATTAACACATAAACTCAGCGGCCACCTGCTGTCTGTCATGACTTAAGTTCTTTAAACATAAGCCGTTAAGATGTGTTATATACTTCAACACCCCTTCTCAACAGCTAAGGTTAGTCCATTAGGCCGAGCTTCAACATGAGTCTAGGAATGCATTTCTGTAGCTCAGAGGCTTGTGAATACATCCGCGAGCTATTTCCTAAGTTGGGCAGTACTGTAATTCCAGAACTTCTTGTTCTAGGAAGATCCCGTAAAAATTTTAAACTTAAACGTCGATATGCTTGGTTCTTGGGTTGACTCTTTCCATCTGTGCAAGTTTGCAAGAATACTTGGTTGTCTTCAAAGACCTTTTGTTGTTACAACTGTTGGGTGACCCAAGTAATCCCAATAGTTGTCGTAGATAGATGCCCTCCTTGACTTGCATGCGCTGCTGCAATGTACTCTGCTTCTGTTGTTGAGAGTGTTACACTCAGTTGTTTTCTGATAGCCAGCTTACAGCGCCACCTGAAACAGAAACAGATAGCACTAGTGGATTTTCTGTCGCCCCGGGTTCCGGCCCAATCAGCATAAACGGTTCCCTATTAGGGGGTTTACATTGGTTACTTGTTTGGTAACTTCAGTTTAGAGTGCAAGAGTTCCCTTTAAATGCGGATGAATCTCTTTAAACCATTCCAAATCCTGCTGATTTGGGGCCATTGAGGTTTTTCTGCCATAAAATTCCTACGGCTGCTGCAATATCTTGGCCTCTGTAGCAAGTGGCAATGTACAGCAATTTTCCTATTGCCCTCCTGTATTGGTTATCATTGGTAGAGCAATTTGTCTTGACTTGTTATTTCTTTCAAATAGTTGGTTTTCATCGGAGCTTCACTGCTTTTGCATCTTCAATTCCAAAAGTCTCAATTATTTTCCTGTTTTTGTGATGAATGTTAGAAAGAAAAACTTCCATTTTCTTCCCTTTCGATTTGAATGCCGAGGGTAGGTTGCTTATGTTTACAAGATCTTTGGTCTCAAAATCAGATTCCAAGGTTTGTAGTATTCCTTGTTCATCCCTTCTCGCTCTCAAAACAGGGACTAAAAGATCTCACATATAAAATAAGCACAAAAATCCATCTGTCTGTCAATCTCTATGTGTACAGGCGGGGTCGCCTTACTCCGCTGAAATCCTCATTGCTAAGGACCTCATTTAATTTTCATATTCCATGCTCTGGCCGCCTGCTTTAGAATATATATTTTCTGAAGTTAGCATCCCTAGGTCTGGTCTTTGCTCGTCTTTGAACCCTGGGGTTGTTCTATCGTAAATGTCTTCAGTTAAATCGCCATGTAAGAAAGCTGTGTACATCGAAATGTTTCACTGCACTTCAGTTGATAGCTGTACCGAGAGTAAAAGTTCTGATTGTAGCGTGTTTAAACCACCGAGGAATGTCTCGTCGTAGTCTTCTCCATATTTTGTGAGTATCCTTGGCAAACTAGTCTTGCTTTATATCTTTTCAATGGTGCACTTTCAGCATTGTATTTAACTTTTAAAGGTCCGTTTAAAAGCAATAGATTTTCTTCCTTTGCAGATTCGTTAGCACCCACGTTTTAGTGTCATGCAAAGATGTTATTATGATCCTTTGCTGCCTTTATCCATTTACTGGTTTCCCTGTCCGGAGCCGGAGACATTTCTTACCCAGGATGTGGGTTCTTGGACGCTAACTGCACTCGCCTTGTATGAGAGACGCGCTGGTGCTTACCCGTGTTTTCTCTAGTTGAACGCCTTGGTTCTATATTTGGGGTGGGTTGTGTCATCTCACTTATGGTATCGGAGTTTGTTTGACTTCGATTTCTTGTCGAGGATTGCTGTGAGACGTGTGGATCACTGCAATTTTTCCCTTTCTGTTTTTGATGATTCAGTGTAGTCAATCACACCATCCTTTGAGTCTTCAATTAAAAGTGACATATTGCTAATAGTAAATCTTTTCTGTTTTAGTGTCTTGGAGGATTCTGTATCCCTTGCAGTATCCATATATCCAACTAAGAACTGCCCTCCATGCTCTGTTTGAAGTTTGGTGCGTTTCTCTTCTGGGTTACACTATGAATACTTTGCAGCCAAACACCTCTATGTGTTTTACCTTTTGGTTTCTCACCATTGCCACAGTCCGTATGGGGTTTTTCCACTGTTCTAGAGAAAAGTCTGTTTGACAAGTTAGTAGCTTGTCATTGCAGCTTTCACCCAATATTTCTCATGTAGTCCAGGAATCTGTAGCATACATCCTGATCATTCTCGGTCAGGGTTCTGTTCTTTCCTTTCAGCTACCCCATTTTGCTCTGGCGCGTTCCCCAGGTAGTGTGTAGGGTACTGTCTTTTGTTGCTCTATCCCCTGTTGAATCAGTAGGTCTCTATTTTTGTGTCCAGTAAAATTCAACTCCATGATCACTTCGCTGTATCAGAGGTTTCCTTTGATGAAACTTGTTGCTTGTCTTTGTTATGTAGCCTGTAGCTTATCAAAACTTCACTTTTGTTTTCATTAGGTAAATAATTGTGTACTTGAATAGTCATCTCATTGTAGGTCACTATATAACCTGTTTTCCTGCGGGAGTGGCTTTAGTCTCATGGTACCCGGTACACATCACTGTGTCATAATATCAGTGGTCTTGAGGATCTGTTCTCACTTGCTTTGGAAGAGTTGCCCTTGTGGGCTTTGGATTTCAAGACCAAATCACTTCCTAAATGGTGCCTTTGAGCAATCTGGGACAACACATGATCCTTTGTCAGGTTCCTTTTCTGTAGTTCCTGTATGCGGCAGGATGTCTGTGGCCTAATCTTCTGTGCCACATGTGTATACGTCATTGTGTCCATGTGTGCATTGTTTACCTGTCCTTCGTGCAGCTGCTTAGGTTAGACAAGTGCTCCATTTATTTTGGCATGGCAATTACCTTCTTTTTCCATGTAGGATAGCACACTCATCACCTTGGAATATGACAGTTAAGTCCTTTAGCTGTACTAGCGTTTCACTCATAAAAGTCACCTTCCAGGATGGGAATCATAAAGTCATCCTGAATTGGTATGCTAAATGCCTCCGTTTTTTACTTGGGCACAGTAAGATTCATGACCAGTTCTTCTGCATTACTACTGCTTCCATCTGCAGATAGATCTTTTATCTTTAGTTATGTCTAGCCTTTTTGAAGAATTCTATTGCTTGTCATGTGACTTGTTGCACTGAATCAAATGCACAGCTTTGCAACTTTTGATCACTTGTCACTATGAATGTACCATTCCAATTATTAACATGCGGCTGGGGATTAGTTAGCTTTGACCTTTTGTTTAGCCCTTTTGGAATTTGTTTTTGCTTGTTTTGCCTTCCATATTGTGCAGTCCTTCTTTTAAATGTCTATGCTTGTGGCATCTTTGAACATGCCCTGGTTTCCTTTTTATGAAAAAAGTGTATCTGTAGCTTTAGAGCTGTTACTGCTTCGGTGTCTGTGGATCATGCACAAGTTCCTGTTATTATTTGGAATTAATCTATTAGTCTAAGTCTTTACAATTCTAGGGTCAGGTCTGCTTCGGGTCTGGTCTCCAGAGCATTGATCAGAGGCACGTCAGTATGATTCAGGTAAGCTACATAAACAATATGGCTGCCACGTGACTGTCTTTTATGTCTTCACCACTATCTCAGATGTGTAACACTTCCAGCATTGCATTTTATATGTTCTGCATGTTATTTTCTTTACCAAGTCTCATTATGTATAGTTTTCTGGGCCAGAAAATAACTTGCTGGTTTAAATGGGATCTTTAAGTGCAGCTTTTGTAATGCATCCCACATGCCTTTGATGTTTCTCATGTCTTATATGAATCAGCTGGTCGTCATCCTCCACTGACAGACTTATGGTGGGCCCTGGGCCTGTCTGTTTTCTTGTCCCATTCCTGGTAATTGATCTGTGTCTCTCTATGTAATGGCCTCCCACAGGTCGTCCATGGATAACAACATTTCCACTTTAAACTTCCATAGCTGCATAATTCTCATTGTTCAGCTTGGACATGTCAGTCTGAGCTATGAGCTGTGGCCCATCTGCTGATCTTCCTTTGTATGTTAGACCCCCTCCTTCTTACTTGTATTCAGGAAATGAGGTCTTTCACCTGGTTCTTTTGGCTGCTGTCTTGTCTGTTTTTCTCGGGTGGTTTGCTTTGTGTTCTTGCGTCCTGGCCCATAACCTGTTGCAGATTGCAGCTATCTTGAGTAGAAGCAAAGCATTACAGACCGTTGTGGAAGTAAATCCCATTTGTGATGTTTACTGGAGCATTACACCAAGCACCATTACATGGTTAACTTGAGTCTTGCCAACATGGAGGGTACAAGAGAGATGCGTAACAGGTACAGTACAAGAACTAAACAATAGAAAAGCATGCATTAGCTAAGGAAAAAACTTAACACATTACTCAGCGCAACCTGCTGTCTGTATGACTTAAGTTCTTTAACATAAGCTGTAGCTGGTGTATATACTTCAAACTCAAGGGTGATCTAGCCTGTTCCTGTTGTATTCATTTAAAGAAACTGCGTTTTTACAATACAAAATACCACTTCATTTTTGGAACTGCTCAATTCTTTGCGAAATTTACATTCCGGGCGTTATTAAGCGTTGTTCTGCTGCTGTGGTGACTAAAATAAACCGTTCGCGCGCGCGCACCGGCAAAAAAGACTTTTTTTCCTGTTGCATAATTATAATACGAAGGTTAATTACAAGTTTTTCTCTTGTTGTGTAGAGTAAATTACACGCCTTATAACAAGCTACAAAGCTGGTAGTTTTTGGATGTCAATCTTTTGCGCAATTTACATCCAATAGTTAACTAGTATTTTTCTGCAGTTGTACTCAGTAAAAGAAACTTTGTTTTTCACCCCCCACAGAAGAAATTCTTACCCATAATTCATTTCCAAAGGGTTTAAAATTAACCCCTTTTTGTGTTTTATATTTCCAGAAAAAATACCAAAAGTTTTTAAGGGACAAAACAAGTAAATTTTTTCCCCTGCCCATTTGTGGAGCGAAATTTTTATACCCAAGGGTTCCCCCAACTTCTTAGTGGGTTCTTTTGGGGCCGTAAAAAACAGGGTGTGTATTTATCATATACGATATCTTCATCAAAACCGTGTTGTACATTTTAGAAAAAACAGTTGTCAACAGAGAGGGGGGCAGGCTTTCCCCCTTTCAGTACAGGGGCCCAAAAAACATTCCGGGAGCAGGCCCGGGTCCCCAGCACAAAAGGGGGGAACGTCGAAAAAAAGGGGTCACTTGGTGGGGGCCAAAAACTCCGCTGTCATCTAGGGGGTTCGTGTGCTGACCGGTGATGGGGGAACAGAAAAACGATAAAAACACAAATAGTTGGTGATGATGTACCCCCGACCGCATTGGGACCCCGGGGGGAAGAAAGGGGCTTCATAAACGCCAGGTTTTGGGGGTGTCACTTGCGCGTCAGGCAGTGGGCACCCTCAAGGGGGTCGTGTGGCCGTGCGCCCAAGCGGGGGGGCAGCAGTTTTTGAGGTGGGGAGCCAAGCGGCCACAGGGTAGAAAACCCACTTCGCAGGTCAAAAAAGTAGGGGAAAAGGGGGCTTCAGCGAGGGCACCCGGTTTTTAGTAGTAAACTTAGGGGCGGGCGTTGGCTTTAAAATCAGCTACTCGCCCTGTTTGGCAGTTTTTTGAAAAAGGAAAAGGGGGAGCCAAATTATGGGTAATGTAGAAACTTTTGGCAAAAGTGAAGCTGGGACAGGGAGCTAACTTTGGGGAAACCCCCCGGCCCCTGCGTCAACACATCAGCATCACCATCCGGGGGCCCTGGGAGAAACGTGGCTCAGTTTGGTGGTCCTTCCTGCTGCCGCAGCAGCACCAGTGGACGCATTCCTTTTTGTGGGCCAGTCAAGGCTCCACCCCCTCTGGGGGGAAGGGAAAGCTTTTCCCCTTGCCATCATCCCCCCCGGCCCAGACCCCCCTTCTCCTCCTACTCAGGGGCGCCGCATCGTTCAGGGGGCGATTGCAAAAAAAAACAGAATGTGCCCCAACCATCCTAAGGTGCAGCAGATGCCCGTGCTCCTGCCAAGTTGTTGGTACTCCCAGTCCCCCCCTTTAAAAATGGGGGGCTCTGCCCCATTCAGAAAATAATGGCTTGTGCCGAGCCGAGAGGAGAGTTCCAAGCCGTAATTTTTTTTTCCCAAAAAAGGCAGTACCACACTTCATAAATATGTAGAACAGAAAATTTGGGCCGTCCTTGAGTTTATCGGTTTTTTTCCCCAAGGTGCACGGCGGGCTCGGACATCGGGAAATTTAACTACGGTCGGGGCCCAAGAAACAGTCCTTTACCCCTTTTTTGGGTGAATGTGCTTCCGCCCAGGCACCCCAAAAAATTTGGGGACAGGAAAACCCCGCTTTCCCCCTCCACTTTTGTAAAAACTGCGGCTCCTGCCCCCAATGCTCCTCCTCTCCTCCACCACCATTTTAAAATTGCATTTTACAAAAGAAAAAAAGGAAAAAAAAAAACAAAAAAAAAATTAAACAAAACCCAAAAACTTCCAAAAAAAGTGTCTTATAAAAAATTTTCATACTATCTTTTCCCACACAGTGGATTTGCCCAAAAGTTTTTTTTTTGGTCCTTTAACTTTCCCCAAAGATTAGAAAAAAAAAAGGGGGTTTTTTAAAAGACCCTTTTAAACCCAATTTTTAGTCCCAATAAGAGGGACACCCCCAGGCCAAAAAAAACAAATCCGCAAAGTATGGAAAGTTTTTTTATTTCCCCCACTAGGGATGGTGAAAATTAAGAAAAAGCCTCACTGGGGAAGAAATTTGGATTTTTTATTTATTTGCACGCCCCCAAAACAAAAATTTAAAAAATGTCTTGATTTAAATTTTTAAACATTTTTTTAATTTTTACATTCTTTCTATATTACCTTTTTAAATGGGTTTTTTGACTTGCATACAAAAAAGGTTTTTTTCGGGTTTAAATTTGGGCTAATGAGGAAAAAAAAAAAAATTGGGGGACACTTTTTTCATAGGGACTGAAAATCTTTTTCCTATGGTTTGTGCGAAATTCCGTCCCTTTGGGACCCCCCGGGGTCGTGTCCTTCCCCTTTTTTTTGCCACTTTAGTTTTTCGCAGCCCATCCCACGGCTCCCATTGTGGTCTCCCCTTTACCTGTTTCTGGGGAATATCAGAAAGGGACTCCCTTTTTTCCTCGTCCTGCTCGTGATCCTGCTTTGCATCCATCCCTGAAGTTTTCCCTCTGCGTGCATGCCCCCCCCTTTTGGGCTTTGCACAGTGGTTTCCCTTAAATGGACAGTATATTTAATTTGCCTGCCCCATTGACCTGTGACCTCCTTTGTTAAAAAAAAATTCCCTGTCGTGTGATTTTGTTGGTGTTTTTCCCGGGATCGTAAACCCCGGGCTGCTGTGTTGTGTTTGTGCTAGTTTAAAACTACTGTGTTTCCTTGTGTCCTTTACCACGTCTCCTGTTTTCTCCCAGTCCTATAACTTTTGGGATTGCTACTGGGCCTTTGGCTACTTTCAGCTTTTACAGTCACCTCTGCCTATAACCATTTGCCTTGCCTGCACTTCTGCTGTAAACTGTGGAATAAATTTAATTACCTGGGGGCCCACCGTGCCAGTTTTTTTTGCCCCACTGGTCTTTTAAAAAACCCTTATGTCTGCGATAAAGGGCCCAAATCTTTCCCCCTAAAACACGCAAGCCCATTTGTGTATCCTAATTTGGGGTTTTATGCAAAAAAATTTTCCCATAAAGGGTGGATTTTTTAAAACTTAAAAGATTGCTAAACCATTTGTTTGACGTTTTGCGTTGGCTATCGGTTTCGATCGAAAAGTCGGCCGTTTATCGATAAGGTTTTTCCGGGGTAGGGGAGCGCCCGATTATGGGGCGATAAACCATTAAAGTTAGGGAGAGAAAAAAACACCTTCATTTTTACCCCCAAACAAGGCGGGGAGAAGTTTAAAATTAACATCCACAACAGTCAAAGGGGATACGTGCTACATCTTAAAAAACCCACACTTAGGTTATAAAAGTCACAAAAACCTTTCAATTCCCCGGGTGGTGAATATAGAATTGCTGTTTTAAGTTTTTTCGTAGATGCTGCGCCCAATGAAAAATCCCGGGGTGCGCAAAAGTAAAAAAAACACAAAAAACTGTATTTTTCGTACGATAACGGTTTTTTGGCAACAAAAAAACCTGTGCTGACTTCAAAAATTGTGGATTGTAATTTAACTGCAAGGGGGGATTTTATCAAACAGTCACAGGGTAAAGGGTAAAATTTAAAAAAGAAAACCTTCTGAAATGTTTTTCTGATAATTTAAAAATGGAGTTTTGGGACCTAACAAAGAGACCTGCAGTTACTAGGGAAAAGAAGTGTTTCCAAAAATAAGTTCAGGCCCGCCCAAAAATCCGGGGGAAAAAATTTTAATAGCCAAAATGTTAATAATAAAGATATTCCCCTAAATGTTACACTAAGTCCCCTTGGTGAAACCCTTTTCCAAATGTTTTTTTAATGATAGGCTTGTCTGTGTTCCGCCGGGGCCCCCCCCCCCCGCTCCCACCGCCGTGAAATTTTAACCCCCCCTTTGATGCGCTTTAAAACTTCTCCCTAACAAACAAAAACCCCCAAAACTCTAATTTTAACTAAATTGGGAAAGGGTCACAACAATTGTAGAGGTTTTCCCCTGTGCGAAATAGAATAAAATTTCCCCTGAGCTGTTTGGCCCCCAGGCAGAGCGCAGGTCCTTTCCCAAAGAGCGCTGAGAGACACCCGAAGGGTGAAACCGGGAAAAGTTTTTTCCTTTTGTAAAACGAAGGTTTATGTGATTTTTCCCCGCCAATTCCGCAACCATACACATTCCCCAGTTTATGACCCCTTTGCACACACATCTAAAACCTACTCTATTCTGTAATCTTATTTGCTGGCCCCAAAAAAATTAAAAGGAAGCCCGAAAAAAGGCGCGATCCTTTTAATTTAAAGATGCTCAGATTTTAACCTTAATTATCGCATGATCTGGAAATTTCGATCACCATAAAAACCTTGCCCATTTCACTTTGTTTGATAAAAAACGCTCAAAATTTCGAACATGCCTGTGTTATCCACTTGGGTTTTGTAGGGTTATGGGTTCCCCCAAGGTTCCCCCCCTTTTTCATCTCAATTTTTCCAAATTTAAAGGGGGAGCAGGAAAATTTCCTTTCAACTGTATTTTTTAGTAGTAAAACATATGGAAAACCCAATTTTAAATTGGTAACCCCCAAAATCCAACCCGTATTTCATATTTGGGCAAAAAAAAAATTTCAATGTATAACACAGATTAAATAGATAAATCTATAGTAAGTCATTTATTTCACATAGTGAACTCCTTAGAAACATAACTCACACACAAAAATGGCACAACTGTGCTTTTTTCTTTTTTTTTTATTCCACCCCTTTTTTTATGGCCCCAGAAAAAAGGGGACTATTTACAAAAAATACAGAAAAAGACAAGCCCGGATCTATAAATGTAAAAATATAAAAGTGATGGCTCTTGAAAGGAAAAGGAAAAAAATAAAAATTTAAAACTTTTGAGGAAAAGGCCTTCGAAATTTAAATTTCCTCTCATTTCTTGGGGTTTTTCACAAACCCCCCCCCCAGAGGGGGTTAAAAAATTTAAAATCCGGGCCCTTGTTGCCCAAAAAAAGAAATGGGGCCCCCCCCGCTGCCTTGTGCACCTTTTCAATTGGGTGGTATTTTAATGGGGTTTGGGGGGCCCCCCCCCCCTTCCTTTTTTTTTCCCCTTTTGGCCCTTTTCATTGGCCCCCAAAATAGACTGCTACCTCGAAACCCCCATACTATGCCCCTTCCCACCCCTCATTCGGCAATTTGGGCTTTTACTTCCCCGGGGGTTTTCCTGGGAGGGCTCTGCAGGGGTTTCAGGCTCGCTGAAATTTACATTTCCCCCTCCAGTGGCTTTTCAGGTTTTAGTCTTGGCACTACTGACCCCGAACATTCGGTTTCTCCTGAAAGTTCCATAAAAAATACCTTTCTAGAATTTTGGATAGAAAAAGAAAAAACTTTAGTGCCCGGGATCCCTTGGGGGTTGGGACTTGCCCCTGGATATCAAACCACGTCTTTGATTTGAGAACTGTGTGGCCCCCCCCCATAAAAATTGATACCAAAATAAGTGGACCAATGAAAAAATCAATTCAACCCCACAAAATAAGCCTTTTACACAGCTCCCAGATACCAAAAAAAAAAAATGTAAAGGTCAGAAGATAGCAATGGGATAAACATTTTTTTTAAAACATAAAAAAATATAACTTTTTTGTATCACTGTAAACATAATTGATCGGAAATGATAAAAGAACAACATCAAGGGAAAATCCACAATATGGCTGCCACGTGATGTCCCCCTTTTTGTCTTCAAAAACCCCCTGTCCTCGATTTTGGGGAACCACTTCCAGCATTTTCATTTATATGTTTTCCCCGCATGTATTTTTTTTTTCCCAAATCTCATTCTGTTTTTAGTTTTTTTGAGCAAAAATAACTTTCTGTTTTTAAAATGGATCTTTCATGCCGCTTTTTAATGCACCCCCATTTCCCTTTTGGGGGTGAAATTTTAAAGTCTTTTATTGAAAACGCCGTGGTTTATCCTCCCCTGACAAACTTTTTGGGGGCCCCCCCTGGGCCCGTTTTTTTCCTTTTCCCATTCCCGGTAATTGATTTTGTGGTCTCTCTATTAATGGCCTCCCCCAGGTCGTCCCGGATAAAAAACATTTCCCCTTTAAAAATTCCATAGCTGATAAATTTTCATTGTTCAGCTGGACACTGTCAGTCTGAGCTCGAACCCCGCCTGGCCATTTTGCTTTTTAAACCTTTCCTTTTTGTTTGCCCCCTTTTCCCCTTCTTTTTTTTTGGGGTTTGGGAAATGAGGATCCCCCTTACCAGGATCCCGCTTGGCTGTTTTTGTTGTTTTTTTGGGTTTTTTGGTTTTTTTCTGCGTCCTGGGCCCATAACCTGTTGCAGATTGCAGCTATCTGGAGTAAAAGCAAAGGCATACAGACCGTTTTGGAAGTAAATCCATTTGTGATGTTTACTGGAGATACACAGCCACCATTACATGCTTAACTTGAGTCTTGCCAACATGGAGGGTACAAGAAAGATCCGTAACAGGTACAGTAACAAGAACTAGAAAAGCAATGCATAAGCTAAGAAACACTTAACACATAACTCAGCGCCACCTGCTGTCTGTATGACTTAAGTTCTTTAACATAAGCTGTAGCTGTTGTATATACTTCAACACAAGGGTGATCTAAGCCTGTTCCTGTTGTATTCATTTGAAAAAACAGCGTTTTTACAATACAAATACCACTTCATTTTTGGCTGCTCAATTCTTTTGCGCAATTTACATCCAGGGGTTAATTAAGCGTTGTTCTGCTGCTGTGGTGACTAAAATAAACCGTCTTTTTCACCGGCAAAAAAGACATTTTTCCTGTAGCATAATTCATAACCGAAGGTTAATTACAAGTTTTTCTCTTGTTGTGTAGCGTAAAATACACGCCATTATAACACGCTACAAAGCTGGTAGTTTTTGGCTGCTCAATTCTTTTGCGCAATTTACATCCAATAGTTAACTAAGTATTTTTCTGCAGTTGTACTCAGTAAAAGAAACTTTGTTTTTCACCGCCACAGAAGAAATTCTGTAGCATAATTCATATCAGAAGGTTAATTAAGCCTGTTTGTGCTTTTATATTCAGTAAAATACACAGAGTTTTTAAACGGCACATACAAGTCAATTTTTCCTGCCCATTTGTGGAGCGCAATTTATATCCAAGGGTTACCCAAGCTTCTTAGTGGGTTCATTTGGCGTCAAAAACAGGGTGTGTATTTATCATATACAGATATCTTCATCAAACAGTGTCTGTACATTTTAGAACAAACAGTATGTCAGACAGAGAGGTGGCAGGCTTTTCACCTGCGAGTAGCAGTGGCACAAACATTCCTGGAGCAGGCCCAGGTCACAGCACAGCAAGGGGACGTCGCAGCAGGGGTCACTTGGTGAGGCCACAACTGCCGCTGTCATCTAGCGGTCGTGTGCTGACTATCAACCCAAGGGTTCTTGATTGGTTGACTAGGTCATCCACTTCCTCCCAGATGACATCTGACAACCTCAGCCAAGAGTCAGGGGGATCGTCAGACACAACCCTTAGTCGGCATGGCCCGGGAGCGGGTCAGCGGCCCTCACCTGTCCTCAACCCGCCTCTGTCCCATCCGCTTCCCTCAGCCAGAGATCTACTATGTGGTCTGGGCTCAGCGCCACTATATAGCGAGGATGAACAATCTGAAGAGGGCAGTCAGCAGCTACTTGCCAGCGAAGAAATGGGGCCAATATCCCATGCTTCTTGCAGTAGGCGGCAAAGTATAGATGTGGAGAGTGGTATGGGAAGTCATGTTGTGAGGGGTCAGCCTCTGCATACCAAGACCGGTGATGAGGACAGCAGTGACGATGAAACACAAAAAGATGATGATGATGTAGCCGACCGCACTTGGGAGCCGGGTGAAGCAAGGGCTTCATCATCGTCAGGAGATGAGGGTGTCATCTTGCGCATCAGGCAGCGGCACAGCCAGCAAGTGGGTCGTGTGGCCGTGAGTCAGCAGGGTAGCAGCAGTTTGAGGTCGGGAGCCAAGCGGCCACAGTGTAGAAAACCCACTTCGCAGGTCCAAGAAAGTAGCGGCACAGGGGCTCAGCGAGGCAGCGGTGGTAGTAGTCACTCAGTGCGGAGCGTTGGCGGTAAAATCAGCTACTCGTCGGTGTGGCAGTTCTTTGCTAAGACACCGGAGGAGCCGAATATAGGTATATGTAGAATCTGTAGGCAGAAAGTGAAGCATGGCCAGGGAGCTAACGTTGGCACCACGGCCATGCGTCAACACATGCAGCATCACCATCCGGTGGCCTGGGAGAAACGTGGCTCAGATGTGGGGTTCCATCCTGCTGCCGCAGCAGCAGCCAGTGGCACGCATGCCATTGTAGCCAGTCAAGGCTCCACCACCTCTGGAGAAGGGAGCTGTTTCTCCTTGCAATCATCTCCCGGTCCAGATGCTCCTGCTCCTCGCTACTCATGGCGCCAGCAGTCGTTCAGCGAGGCGATTGCAAAGAGACAACAGTATGTGTCCAACCATCCTAAGGTGCAGCAGCTGACCGTGCTCCTGTCCAAGTTGTTGGTACTGCAGTCCCTCCCTTTCCAAATGGTGGGCTCTGCACCATTCAGAGAACTAATGGCTTGTGCGAGCCGAGATGGAGAGTTCCAAGCCGTAATTTATTTTCCAAAAAGGCAGTACCAGCACTTCATAAATATGTAGAACAGAAAGTGGGCCAGTCCTTGAGCTTATCGGTTTGTTCCAAGGTGCACGGCAGCACGGACATCTGGAACTGTAACTACGGTCAGGGCCAGTACATGTCCTTTACGGCCCATTGGGTGAATGTGCTTCCTGCCCAGGCACACCAACAACTTGGACCGGAGACGCCGCTTTCTCCTCCACATTGTCAAACTGCGGCTCCTGCGCCAATGTCTGCCTCCTCCTCCTCCACCACCATTTTACATTGCATTTTACAAAGAAAAAAGAAAAAAAAAAACAATAAAAAAATTAAACATAACCAAACATCCATAAAAGTGTCATATATCAACATTTCATACTATCTATCCCACACAGTGGAGTTTGCCCAAATAGTTTTTTTTTGGTCCTTTAACTTTCCCCAAAGATTAGAATAAAAAGTGGTTATAAAGACCCATATATCCAATATAGTACCAATAAAGACGACACTTCAGGCCATAAAAACAAAATCCGCAAAGTATGGAAAGTGTTTTAGTGCCCACTAGGGATGGTGATAATAAGAGAAAGCATCTCACTAGGGAAGCATATTGGATGTTTATTTATGTTGCACGCACGCCAACAGACATTAATAAATGTCTTGATTTCATCTTACACTTTTAATTTACATTCTATCTATATGTACCTATTTATGTGGTTTTTGACTTGCATACTAAAAGGTTAAATGTCAGGTTAATTGGCTAATGAGGAAAAAAAAAACATCTATTGACACTTATTCATATGACTGAGAATCTTATTCTCATGGATCGTGCCGCAATCCGTGCCTGGGACCGCGGTCGTGTCCATGCCTTTGTTTTGCCACTTCTAGTGTTCGCAGTCCATGCCACGGCTCCCATTGTGGTCTCTCATTTACCTGCTGCTGCGACTATCAGCAAGGACTCACCTGTCCTCGCTCCTGCTCGTGATCCTGCGTGCATCCATCCTCTGTAGCTTTCTCTGCGTGCATGCACCCCCTTAGGGCGTGCACAGTGGCTTCCTTAAATGGACAGTATACTAATTGCCTGTCCATTGACCTGTGACCTCCTTTGTTAAAAGAAACTTCCTGCCTCAGTGTGAGTTTGTTGGTGTTCTTCCTAGGATCGTGAGCCCTGGCTGCTGTGTTGCTGCTGTGCTAGTTTACACTACTGCTGTTTCCTACTGTGTCCATTACCTACGTCTCCTGCTGTTCTACCAGTCTGCTATAACTGTCTGGGACCTGCTACTCGTCTATGGCTACATCTGCTGTGACCAGTCACCTCTGCCTATAACCAGTGTCCTTGTCCTGCACTTCTGCTGTCACTGTGGATCAATAAATACCTGGCGGCCACCGTGCCAGTGCATACTGACACCACTGGTCATTACACTTATGACTGCGACGAAGGTCTATCTGTAGCCTAAAACACGCAAGTCATTTGTGTATCCTAACTCTGGGCTTATGCTAGAAATTGACCATAAATGTGGATGTTTTAACTTGAAGATTGCTGAACATTAGTGTTGAGCGATTGCGTTGGCTATCGAGATCGATCGATAGTCGATAGCCCCCGGCCGTATCGAAAAGGGTTTTTTTTCGATAGTGAGGTCGATTTAGCGATGACCAAAAAAATTAATGGGAAGAGCAACAACACCTTCATTTATTACACCCAAAAAACTGGAGAAGCGAAATTTAACCCCACAACAGTCAAATGGATACGGCTACATTTTAAGGGCAACACATTATTTTTAAAAAGCCCACGAACCCTTTTTAAATTCACCTGTGGGAAATAAAAATTGCTTTTTTAAAAGATTTAGGGTGTGCGTAAATGAACAAACTGGGTGCGCAAAAGAAAAAAAAAAAAAAAGTATTTTATTTTTTCGTTAATACACGGTATTTTTTTTGCCCCTTTAAATTTCACCTGTGGTAAATATAAAAAATTGCTGTTTTAAGTTTTACGTAAAAGCTGCGTCAATGAACAATGCGGGTGTGCAAAAGTCAAAAAACACGTAACTTATTTTTGTAAAATAAACAGTTTTTTTTGCCCTTTCAATTCCCTGTGGTGAATATAAATTGCTTTTTTAAGATTTACGAGATGCTGCGTCAATGAAAAATGGGGGGTACGCAAAAATAAAAAACACGTAATGTTATTTTTTTGGTTAATAAACGATTTTTTTTTGCCCCTTTCAATTCACCTGTTGAATATAAAATTGCTTTTTTTAAATTTACGTAACGCCAAATGAACAATGCTGGGGTGAAAAAGAAAAAAAAAAAAACGTAACGTTATGTTTTGGTATAATAAACGATTTTTTTGCACCTTTAAATTCACCTGGGTAAATTTTAAAGAATTGCTGTTTTAAGTTTTACGTAATGCTCGCAATGAACAATGCGGGGGTGTGCAAAGTCAAAAAACACGTAACTGTTATGTTTGTTTTAAAAAACGTATTTTTTGCCCTTTAAATTTCCCCTTTGGGGTAAATATAGAATTGCTTTTTTAAGATTTACGTAGATGCTGCGTCAATGAACAATGCTGGGTGCGCAAAATAAAAAAAACACGAAACTGTAAATTTTTCGTACGATAAAAGGGTTTTTTTGGGGAAAACAAACAACTGTCTGACTACAAGATTGCTGGATTGTAATTTAACTGCAAGGTGGAAATCAACAGTCACGGTGTAATGGGTAAAATTGAAAAAAAACCCTATTGAATGATATGTAATAAAAGTGGAGTTTTTCACCTAACAAAAAGCCCACATTAAAAAAGAAAAAGTTATCCCAAAATAATTCAGGCTGCCCAATATCCCGGAATATTTCAATAGCAAAAGTTAAAAAAAAGATATTCCACTACAATTTACACAAGTCTTGGTGAACTTTTTCCAGGTTCTTTATAGATAGAGCTTGTCTTGGCGCCCGCGGGGCCCCCCCCCCCCCGCTCCACCGCCGTGAATTTACGCGGAATGTGCTTTTTTAAAAATTTTCTAGCTAATACATAAAATTTCCAAAACTCAAAACAACTAAAATTTGGGAAGGATCACAGAAAAATAGAGGTTTCTTTTGCAGAAAAAAGACTAATTTTTTCTGAGTGTTTGGCCACAGGGAGACGCAGGTCCTTCCCTATGAGACGCTGGAGAGAATGGGCCGAAACAGGAAACGCTTTTTATGAAAACGAGGCATGTATTTTTCCAGCCAATCGCAAACCATACACATCCCATCATGACGCGCACACACACTCAACCTACCCCATTCTGAATTTTGAATTTTTCTGGCCGCCAAAATTACAAAGCGCCGAAAAAGGCGATTTAAAAAGATGCCAGATTTTAACCTTAATTACGCTGACGGGGAAATTTTTGATCACCATAAAAACCTTGCCGATTTTTCAACTTTGTCGAAAAAAAATCCCAAAACTGAACAGCCTGTGTTTTCCACTTGATTTTTACTGGTTTTTTGGTTTTTACCGGGTTCCCTGCATCTCAATTTTCCAAATAAGGTAGAGGGAAATTTTCCCTTTTAACTGTATTTTTTAGTAGAAAAACTATGGGGAAACATTAAAGTGGTCCTCCAAAATCCAACTGTATACATATAGACTAAAAAGCATACACTGTATACACACAGATTAAATAGATAAATCGATAGTAAGTCATTTTTTCACAATAACCCCGAAAAAAATCACCACCCAAAAATGGCACAACTGTGCTTTTTTCTTTTTTTTTTTTTATTCCACCCCTTTTTTTATGGCACAGTAAATGGTACTATTTACAAAAAAACAAAAAAAAGACAACCCCCATCTATAAATGTAAAAATATAAAAGTGATGGCTCTTGAAAAAGGGGAAGGGAAAAAAAAATTAACAAAAGGTTTGAACAGGCCTTCCCATTAACTTTCCCCTCATTCCTCTTGGGATTTTACACACCCTTCCCCCAGAGGTGTAACTTTAAGCTCCAGGGCCCTAGTGCAAAAAGTGAAATGGGCCTCCCAGCTGCCATGTGCCACTTACAATGCTGGTATCTCTTATGTGGCAGGAGGGCTTTTGGGCCCCCTTAGGCTGCAGTGCCCAATATTGACTGCTACCTCTGCAACCCCTATAGCTATGCCCCTGCCCACCCCTCATTGCTGCGCAATCGGTCTATTACTTCTGGGTTATCCTGGGAGGGCTCTGCAGGTGGTACAGGCTCTGCTGATTGACATTTCCGTCCAGTGGCATTGCAGTTATGTCATTGCACTACTGACCTGAACATTCGTGCTCCTGATGTTGCTATGAAAACTACTCTTACTAGAATTAGGATAGTAACAGAAGCTCAGTGCGGTATCTTGGGGATTGGCACTCTGCCTCTGGATATCAAACCACAGTCGTAGATAGAGAACTGTGTGCTTCAGCCATAACATTAGATACAACTAAGTGGTACCAATGAAAACATCAGTTCAACCCACAAAATAAGCCTTTACACAGCTCCAGATACCAAAAAAAAAAAAAATGTATGGCTCAGAAGATAGCAATGCATAAACATTGTTTTACACATAAAAAAATATAACTTGTGTATCACTGTAATCATATTGATCGACTGAGTAAAATGAACACATCAAGTATACTGCACAGTGAGCGCTGTTGAAACAAATACAAGAATCCTGGTAGTGTTTTTTTTTTTTATTTTGCCTCACAAAAAACGGATTTAAAAAAGGTAATGAAAGAATCATGTCTCCCCCCCCCCCAAAAAAAAAAAATGATACCATAGTTTCATAGTTTGTAAAGCCGACAAAAAAGACAAGACGTCCATCCAGTTCAGCCTGTTGTGCTAAGGTGTTGATCCAGAGGAAGGCAAAAAAAAAAAAACAATGAGGTAGAAGCCAATTGTCCTCATTTTAGGGAAAAATTCCTTCCCGACTCCAATCTGGCAATCGGAAAAATCCCTGGATCAATGACCCCTCTCCTGAATCCTAGACACTATAACTTGTTATATTATTATGCTTCAGAAATGCATCCAAACCCTTTTTGAACTAATAAAAACATTATACTGCAAAAAGCACCCATGACTGTTGCAGTTTCACGGTTTGTCTTTCCTAGAACCGTTTTTAGTAGCTATAAAACGCTGCTTACTGAGAATACACTACATAACCTGCTATTATGGAGATGCTCTAATCTAGTCATCTTGGCAATTAGTATGGTTAAAACAAGTCTTTCAAGCAAGTTTAACCAAGGGCAGATATGAGATGTGGATGAAAGGAAGAGGTATGGGTCATTTTGAAACGTTGTTTCTCTTATTGATCCAGAAATATGGAACCCGTAAGGCATGAACCAATCTGCTCTAAAAGGAAATATATCACCTCTGATCCCAATAATTTAAACAACAATTCTACACATCTGCATAAGCGTTATGATTTAATTGTAAGTAACTGTCTCAGCTTCTTTTGAAGCCCTCACCTGTTCCTGTGGTGTCCAGTATAATGACTTACTCGCATTCGGATGGTGTCTTGGCCTGTCCCGGGGGTTTCTTAGCTCAGGGATCGCCACTTTGGTAAGGGGAATGGCACACCGACAAAGGCTTCTTCTTTCTGGCCTCAGCCTGTTTTATTTTGGCACAGGTTTACAGCATTCAGTAACAAAAACAAATCAAAACCTTGGCCGTCTGGCCACTAACTAGAGAGAGAGGTTCCCTCTACTACCAGGGGTCTGTGCCTACTGCCAGACTCCTCATCAGACTCTCCTAGTCCAGGCTTCTCTCAAGCCTCTGGGGGCAAGAGACCTTCTCCTTGGCTCCCCTGCTGCTCCACTGTCAGCTATCAGGCCACACCCCCTGATTACCTGGAGAGACAGGCTTTTTATAGGCCTGGTAAAACTTGGGCCTAGAACGTGGGAACAGCCACCCACCCAGCTGCAGCTGTTCCGGGAAAAGACAGCCCATAATGGCAGGGCATCAGCTGTACTATGTACAGGTGTCAGCAACCTAGTGTTGCTGACCGACAACCACTGGCTTCCCCCCACCGAGATCAGGCCCTCGGTGGAACGTTTCTAGCAGGTGGCCTGCTGTACGCCATCTAGTGGCAGCACCATGCGACCACCTAAGGTCGCTCTGCAACACCGGCTTCTGGGACGGCTATTCCACAGATTCAGTTTTTATGGTAAAGAAGGTGTGTCACCACTGAAGATTAACCCTTTCATGCCCCTTGTCTTTTGAGGGGGTTGCACATAAAATAGATTTTCACCATAATTTTTTGTAGGTGCCATTTTTATACTACTCCAAATAAATCCTCTCTCCCTTGTCATCTATTCTCAAGGCTTGTTGAAGTTTCTGAGCTCACTTTACTCGCTAAGTTTCCTGCTACTTACACATTCACTTCAAGAACTGACTGTACTCTTGCTGCATAATCTATCCCAATATATTGTCAAATATTTCATTTCCTGACCATCATTGATCGCAGCCATGTGTCTATGTTTACACATTAATAAAAGCAATTTCTTCTTCTTGATAAAAATGTATGCAATTCTTTCTTCTAAACCCCTGAACAGACACAGTCGATCTTGTGTAATAGCAGCTATAACCATTCTACTCTTGTACCACAAAGCGCAGCAGCACTTTTTCTTTGATATAGGAAAAAAAAATTGCAACACCACTTGCTGTGATACCTTCCTATTCTTTGATCTTATACTATTCGCGAATAGCAATCTAAATGGTTAAAAGGGCTCCTTTTACATTTTCCTAGAGGTATTCATTTTATCTCTCCCCTCTTTCAGTAGCTGAATTGCTAAAAGGGGTGTGCTTAATATGCTTTGATTTTGATTGGAACTTTCCCACAATGCTTTGAAGAGAACCTGTCACACAGTTTATGCCCCCTTGCTGAGGACAGCACAAGTTAGTGTCAGACCTGCTGTTTCTAGTGCTGTATCCCTTGTTCTGTAAGATGCTGGAGTTTTAGAGTATTTAATGCTCAAATCTGCAGTTTTCAGCCAGAAAAGAGTCAAAGTGTAAGGGATCCATCAGGGGCGTCCGAACAGACACAGACAGTGTGAGGCCCTGACACTGATCCCAACCCCTGTCCCTGCCTTTTGGGGTGCCCGACTCCTTAATAGGTCGGCCCCAACCAGAAGACTGAGCACTATACTGAATAGCGTGGAAACACAAGACGCAGACAAACAATACAAACACAATAAGGGATGGTCAAGCAAGCCAAGTCGGTAACTATCGGGAACGCGGTACAAAGTCAGAAGGCAGAAGAATAAACGTGAAACAAGCAGAGTAAGAAAACCAGGGAGGCACAGAATAAAGAGGGCGAGTTATAGGCAGAAGCAGACCAATATAACAGGCAAGGAGAAGAGACAGAAGACCAGATAGGAAGGTAGAGCTGTCAATCACCAGGAGCAAGGAGCCAGGTTAACCCGTGGAGTGCTGGACGATTCCTGGCCCGGGCGTCGGCCAGGAATCAATCAAGATAGCAGGGAAGAAAACCCAGTTCACACTAGTGAACACAAATGTAGACACTATGTCAAAAACCACGGCTGACGTCGCAACGGCCATGGCCGGCGACCAGAACTCAACGCTGGGGTTCTTTCTGGCATGATCATGACACAAAGTCAGTTTTTTCATACCCCGCCCACCTGAGGCTATCCCCGCCCACCTCAACTGATAAACCTATTACTTTGAATAGGTAGAAACATGTGAATAACCGTCAGTGGCGGGGCTAGCCTTTGGTGGGTGGGGCTAACACCTGATCATGAATAAGATTTGAGCGTTAAATACTCAAACTACAGCATCTTACAGAATAAGGGATACAGTGATGGGAACAGCAGGTCTGACATTAGCCTGTGCTGTCCTCAGCAAGGGGGACATAATATATGTGACAGGTTCCCTTTAAGTGTTATTGACACCAAACAAAAAAAGTCAAGCCTCTTTAATTAACCCATACCATTGCTGAATTGAAGACCAAAATATGATTTAAAACAAATTTGACAGACAAGAATTTGTTTACCAGAATCCTTCAAGGATAATTTTTTTTAGGAGTATGTAGAAGCCAATCTAGGCTAACCAAATAGACAAGTATATAAGTATTTCTAGGTTTAGTATTCTTCAAAAACAGAACAAAGTAAGAGTATATCCATACCTGGCAAATTTGTTGACAAATGTTTTCAATTTAACGTTTATGTCAGTTTGGTGCAAGTATGTGAAATTCTCCAAGTCTCATTTAGATGCATTAACCAAAAAAGAAAAGATGGAAAATCTTTCTGACGCTCTTCTCCAATCAGTGACCATGTCGTTGTTCACTTTTATTAGATGTATACTGTAGCTTTAGGGTATGTTCACACGATGTACTTCGGTGCGTACAGTACATCGTGAGTTTCAGGAGCTTGCGCTGATCAGCGCGTACTCCCACGGCCAAGAGGGTGGGGGGGGCGGCAGCCCGCCTGCCCCATATACTTGTGTCATACCCTGTGAGTGATGATAATGATGTTGCCGTGCTGGAGGGTGTTGCTGGGTGTTGTAGTGCAACTTTGGGGCTCACCTTCTGCAACCTTCCTGTCACGGTGGGGTCCGAGGGTGATGGAGCCCTTTCTCCTCTCAGCATATACACAAGGGAACTTCTTTAAATAAAATGTCTTTACACAATAATGATGCAAATAGATGGAAATTTTACTGAAGGGATAATTTTATACTGTTCGATACAGGTATATAAGGTCTTGAGTAAATGCAGGCTTGATCAGACTCCTTAGCTTCAAAGAGGGTTACCGTGGTTACTATGGATTTGGCCTTAGCAGATAGACAAAATGAAGTCGACAGACCTGCTCCAGGGACTTGCGGTTTTCAGCCTTTATAAGGTGCGTGTGAATAGTTACTTGAAGTTACTTGAATAAACTTGAGAGAAGATGACGCTGTAAACGCTCACTGACAAGCAGGAGGGATACGCATGGACACACTGACTTGTAAGCCAGGAAGACATGGACGGTGAATGGGAGACACTTCACCAATCCGACAGCAGGCACTACTAAATACAGAGAATGTCCTACTGAGACAATGAGGACACTCATTAATCCTTATAGCTGCCTGGGAACAGGTTAGGGGACTAAACCTCAGGCCTGACAGGATTTCTCAGGTGATGCAGGGAGGTTAGATGGGACTCTGGCCAAGCCAGACTACCACCTGACCAACTGTCAGAACCCGCACAGCCTCTTGGGTAGAGGGTGGGCGGAGCAGCTTTCCCTTGGCCAATCACTAGAGACTGATGGGTTGCAGGGGAGGAGCTCTGATCAAGCTAAACACATGTTTTACAGACATATGAATTGACCAATCAATATCTGCTAGTGGGTTGCTATGGAAACTGTAACAACAACTTCACCACTAGAGGTCAATACACACAGAATATCACACAAATAGAAATACATTGCTCATTAAATATACTACAAGAGAGGCTTAAACTAGGATATAAACATGTAGGCCCTAATACACATAGTCCAGGGTTGCTTATGGTAACAACACACCTCCTGACGCCTGACAAATACTGGACTGGGCCGTTACACTTGCATTACTTGCGGTGCGTAATCGCCGCAAGTAATTGACATGTCACTTATCTCCCCGAGTGTACAATACGATCGTATTGTACGAGTGGGGAGAGGAGGCGTAATCCATAGTTCTTTATGAGAGCTATGCATTACTGTAATTATGGGGTGCATTTCCCTGTGTATTAAGCGCAGTACGCCATGAAATACGTGGCGAAATGCGTCCCAAAATAAGCCGTGTGAACATGCCCTTACTGTACTTTTACAAGATTGGACTAACCCCTTTGTCGGTCAGATATGTTAACCTAAAAGTTAAAAATGTTAATTATGTTAATCTAGCTACCTGACAAAAGAGTTAATCCAACCCCAAACACCTTGTAAAGCTATACATCTAATAAAAGTGAGTGAACAAAGAGCAACAGGAGTCCTTGATTGCATCTGAATCTCCAGCCTTTCCAGGTCACCTAGATTCTGGCAAGCCAAGTGGTACTTTACACAGTTGAATGATTAGTATGGTTGAGAAAAGTCATCAAGCTCAACCAAGAAAGGGGTATAGGTAATTTTAATAATTATTTTCCCCATTGAACCAGACATATACCCATAAGGCATGACAGTATTCTGTATACTGTTCAGCTCATAGCTCGAGTCTTGAGATCTACTTGCAATCTGTTTCTAGTTTCATATTTATTTAGCCTTGTTTTGATTTAGTTTTCTGTACCCAGTTAGCTAGAGCCCTGTTGTCCTTAGTTCTCTGCTTGCTTTAGTTCTCTCAGTGTCAGTATTTTAGTATGTTCTATTCCTGAGTTCTCATTGGTGGTATTGTGCTGTTTTGTTTAGGATCAGCAGAGCTAATCGACACTGCTAGGGATATTTTCAGGGATGGAGTAGGGCCAAAGGATAGAATAGGGCAAGGGGAGGTCTGATGTTAGGATCAGCACTGCCTAGTGTAAGGGACTGGTTAGGGGCGCACGAGGAGATACAACAGAGTGAGGCCCTGACGCTGGTCCCACCTTTTGGGGGTCCCCGACTCCGTAATAGGTTGGCCCCAACCAGAAGACTGAGAACTGCACTGAACTACATGAAACATGAGACGCAGACAGACAAACAGGAACACAATAAGGAAGAGTCAGGCAAGCAAAGTCGGCAACTATCAGGAGACGCAGTACCAAATCGGGAGACAGAAGAATAAACATAAGCCGAGTCAAGTCAGAAACAGTCAGACGATGTAGGCAGAGTCAGGAAACACAGAAAACCAGTAAGAAAAAGGGCTAGCTACAGATAAGGCAAATGAATCCTTTTATAGGGAGCCAGAGAAGTCAGAACTGAGGCGATAGGTAGAAGGAACGCGAGACCAGATAGGAACAGAAGACTTCCAATCAAAAGGAGAAACACTAACTAAAGAAGTACTGGAGGATTCCTGGCCACGGGCGTTGGCCCAGAATTCAATTAAGCAAGCAGAGAAGGAAGACACAGTTCACACTGGTGAATGCAAATACAAGCATCAGATAAGAAACCGGGGCCATGGCCGACGACCAGAGCTCAAATCTGGGGGTCTGTCGGGCATCATCATGACACCTGACTTCTGGATTCAAGTTATTTATCATTCCATCTCCATCTTGTGATCCATCAAACAACGGTAAGTTCCTATGTTTATTTTTGATACACGCTTCATATAGTACTCGAATGCAACTCCTGGTTGTCCAACTTCCATTCTGAATTTAGTTCGCCATCCATGTTAACTACAATTGTTACACCCTCACTTGTAACTGTAACCAGCTCTTGGGACAGCTATTCCATAGATTCACAGTTCTTATGATATAGAAGGCTTTTCTCCTCTGAAGATTGAACCTTTTTTCTCAAAACAGGAGGAACGTCCCCTTATCTTTTGAGGGGGTTTTACATGAAAGTCTTCCACCATATTTTTAGTCAATCTCATTTATTAACTTATACAAATTATTATGTCTCTCCTTAGATGCCACCTGTGATCCCAAGTGGTGATCACACTGTATCAACATTCAATGAGGACCCTTCTCAAGACGTCCTGTTGCTGCGAACAGCGAGTGACCATTTTTAGCCCATTGATGGCCCTGCTTCCAAGCCATTCACTTGCAAGTGGTGATGTCAAGGGAAGGACACCATGAGCATCATCAGTGCTGGAACAGCACTGAATAGAAAAGGAGAATAAAAAGATTTTTTTTATTTTATTATTGAAGAAGTAGTTTATAATAAATACAAAAAGAATCATAATAGCTTGGTCATTAAGGATGTTTTCCATGTTATTTTCCTTTAGTCGTTGCACACTTGTGTCGTGCACATAAAACATAAAGCATCTCTGAGATGCCTCCTGTTAACCCCTCTCCCTTCTCTGAGCATCTCGTTCTCAAGTAATTGTGTGAGCAGCCATCAACGGCGTTGGCTGAGGAATCAAACTACCAGTTTAGAGAATGGCCTTGTGCCACGATGGACCACAGAAGAGTCGTTTAGCATGGCTGATGAAAGTTACACATCCAACCCAGCAATGATTGGTCAAAAGAAGATTGCAATCAGTATCCTCTTCTCCTTGTCTGAAGAAGAGGAAGCTCAAAGAAACTTCCAAGACTTCTTTTTCTCACACATTTCCCTCTGTTTGAGTCTCACATAAATAAGCTGAAGTCTGCAATAGAGAAGGCAATGATATCCTGTAGGAAAATTACAGAATCAAGTCTATAATGAGGGCATGATCATGAGACAGAGCAAGCATAGCCCAAAAGAGACTAGGTTTGCCTTATTGATCACTATTTCTCCCTCACAGTATATATAGAGATACCTTTTCAATGCTATACCAATAGGTAATGGCTATGAAACTAAAAAATCTGATGTGGTGATGTTCATTTTTTTTATAAACCTTGTGTAACTATTCTTTTTCCCTCCCACTAGGAGACTTCAAAATGTAGTGGTTTAATTACTGATATCACAGGATTGCCATCTATGAGTAGTAGCCCAACAATATACAGGCCTATCGGAGCATCGATAGTAATGAAATAAACCATTATAAATCAAGCATACTACTTGCCCTGTATTGAATGAATATTAACGGACAGGCAGCAGGGGTACCTTGGGCAATGCAGCAGTGGTGTTCCTACCCACCGCAATAGTGCTGCTGCTCTTTTAGGCTGTGTCCATAGGGCAGAGTGAAAATACCGGATGGATTCTGATTAAAGAATCCGGCTGGTATTTTGTCGTCTTTTACATGGTTTTGGGGGATGGTTCTGTCCGCAGTTTGTGGATTGGCCCATGCCCCTTAACCATTGACATGCAAATCTTCAGTCCGAAAACCAGGCAGAAGATTGAACATATTCTAAGTCTTTAGGAACGCCAGTGGTTTAAAAAAACATCCAGCAGAAAATCCGCCAACTGGTTGATAGTCAGTTTTCAAATCTGAAAAACGTTTGAAAATCAGACCGAAAACCCTGCCTTGTGGACGGGCCCTTACTGTACAGGGATGGTCTGCAGCCACTCTCTGATTAGTGGAGCAGCACCTGCTGACTACTGTTGCACCAGTAAGTTCTGGGCTCAGCCTCAAATTGCCATGTTCAGTGCTATAAATACTGCCAAGCTGCTGCCTGTTCACAGACACTAACCTTATTTGGCTGATTAAGAGGATTGCACTGTACTTTATATTATCTTATTGCTCATTTTGTGTAGAATTCTGTGCACAAAGATTGCTGCACATATGATCCCCCTCCCCCATTCCCTGAAAAAGGCCAGATTTACTAGGCATTCCAAAGGGAGACACAAGAGGGGTTGAAAAAAAATATAAGAAAGTTTTTTTGTTTGCTTTTTTTTTTTTTTTTTGTTGCTAGAGCCACCCCAGCCATTGGACCTCCAGCGCCTAGTGGCAAATACAGCCCTGGCATCAGTATCAGGTACAGCTGACTGACATAGGTGATACTGTTGCCACAAAAGAAAAAGCAAACCTACTTTTTTAATTTCAGGGTGATTAATGAAATAGACTATTACAATTACAGGCAGTCCCCGGGTTACAAACGTTTTTTTTTTTTTGTTTTGGATAGTGCAGGGAACATTCATTTTGGTGTTTGTGGCTTTTTTTTAGAAGATTTCATCTAACATTCTGTATCTCATGTGCAGCTGTGGCATGCTGGCACTTGGTAATCATGGGCCTTGACTCATTGTTGAATGTAAGCCACGCCCCATAAGTCTCCGTTTGTAACTAGGGGACGTATGTAAGTCGGAACGATGTAAGTCGGGGACTGCCTGTATTTATACAGGGTAATTATCTAATAAAACTAGAATGTGTAGAACTCACATTGCACCTTATTAAAGAATTCTATGACAGGTTCACCTCAAGAGGCCTCAGCAAGATGAGCAGCCGTTGTGACTGTTTTCAATTCTCAAAACATTCACAGCAATTAGAAATAAACTATGAGCCTGAAAATAAATGTGTGGAGTGAGAGAGGAAGCCGAATGGCAGAAAAATGTATTCGCTGTTTGCTTATTCTCGAGTGTAAAAACTCCGCTCACAAATACAACCAGAGATACTGAGTTCAGTTAAACATTAATAAATCACTTTTTGACAATTTGTCATTTGTTGTTTGCAAATATTGTATATAAGGTTATGTTCACACAGCATATTGCGGTGCATATAGAAGTACGTGTTGGCCAGCACATAATTCTAAAGCGCAGGGGGAGGGTGCGGACCCATTCACTTCAATTATTCAATATGCGTCGGGGAAAACGGAGGTAATTCATCTCTCTCTCTGAGAGCTATGAATTACCATAATTGTGGTGTACATTTCAGGTGTATTGCAGCGCAATTACATCGTGTGAACATACCCCAACAGCAATTTGTGATAGTAAAAGCCAAAAATAAATCACATACAAAAATAGAAATGTCACAACATTACCTTAACTGGGGTCCAGCATCCTCTTTCTGGTTGTCTCTGTGCCGCAGGATCATACTACTGTGCTGAGGGTGTGCGCATCTAAAAACATTTAGTACTTAAAAGTGGTGCTAATTGCAAATATTGGCAGCCAATGTTCAGAGGACCTGTTTTTTATTTATTTATTTTTTAAGAGACCCAGTAAAAGTTCAGACATAAATCCCATTGAAAATATGTGGCAGGACTTTAAAAATTGCTGTTCACTGATGTCCACTAACCAATGTGGCTGAGCTAGAGCTATTTTGCTAAGAAGGGGCAAAAATTCCAGCCTCTAGATGTGCAAAGTTGGTAGAGACATCCCCCAACAGACTGTAGCTGTCATTGCAGCTAAAGGTGGTCCTACAAAGTATTGACACGGGGGGCTGATTACATTTGCACGCCACACTTACACTTTTTTAATTTGCAAAAATGTGGAAAAGCCCATTTTTTTACACTTTACAAATTATTGCTACTTTGTTTTGCTCTATCATATAAAATATCAATAAAATCCACTTTAGATTGTGACTAACATTTAAAAAATGAGGACAAGTTCAAGGGTTAGAAAGACTTTTGAAAACCATTCTACATTGGGTAACTGTAATTCATATTGTCTAACATTAGCCATTTATATATGTTCTTCTGCACCATGTTAAATCATTTATTGAAACTTTGCCAGCACCAAATCTTACCTTCCTCCTTTAATTAACAATTTTACAAGGTAAGCAAATAGAAAATGATGACCGGGTTTACATGTAAACCATTAGAGGATTTGACAAGCTTGCACTATGTTCTGACTTTTCTTTAGTTTAAAATGTAATTGCTCTTTAAGTAAAAAAATTCATATAAAAAAATTCACATCTTTGCCTTCACAAATAATACTAGGAAGAGTTCACATATCTCTAGACTAGTCTCTAGTCTAGTCTAAGACTTACTGAATGAATAATGTAGATGATGGCCAACAAATTATCAAATCCATCACTGAGGATATTTCTTAAAATGGGTGGTCAAATATAACTTGTTTGACCGAGAGCTAGAAGTAAACTCAAAAAGAGCCTTACTCTAAAGGCTTTTTGTCATAATCAAGATTTTTTATGGTCATAGTAGGGGTTGTCTGGCTCCCATTTTTTAAGTTTAACAGAGGCTTGGAGAAAATTAAAAAACATATTCACCTCTTAACTCAACCCAGAGATGCATCTCTTGGTCCTCTTCATTCTGTTGTCTTCTGGCTTGGGCCAAGTGGAATATCCCTGCTGTAGCCTTTGATCGGCTGCAGTGGTCATGTTCCACAACTCGACATCACTGGTTGGAAGTAAAGGCTCAAAACTGTAACTGGAAGACAAATCACTGCATATAGTTTTTTGTGTTGTGTTTTTTTTTTTAATTTTCTCTGACTTTAACGTTAAACTTCAAAAAGAAAGTCAGATATCAGAAGACAGACTTTGAGCCAATCATTTGTCAGCAAAAAAAAAATAAAAATCTTTTTGCCACTTTACAAATTAAAAATAATTGATAAATAAAAGTTAAAAATATTTGGTTTCTGCATATCTGAAGTTCTACCAATAAAATATAGCATTGTTTATCTCATACCGTGAACACTGTAAGGGGGAAAGAAAAAAAACTATCCCACAACATAATTTTCTTGACATGCCACATCCCTAAAAAAACCTACTGTGATTAAATGTAATCAAAATGTTGTATGTATTTTAAAATTATACTAATAAAAACTACACTTCAGCCCACATAAAACAAGTCATCACTTAGATGAAAAACTTAAATTACTAAAATAAAACAAAACTCTAGTTTCAACAGAATCCTACCTACAGAATACAGATAATGTGTCTATTATGCTGAATGGTGCAATTGTGTTTTTTATATCCCCTTTCCCCAGAAGGAAAATAGTATTGGGTTTCTTAGCACATTATGTGCAATGGTACCATTAAAAAGTACATCTTGTCCTAAAAAAACACACCACTTATATGTCTATGTATGTGCAGAAACAAAAAAAAGTTAGGTCTTGGAAGGCGGGAAGGTTAACAAAAATCATTGTGGCGAGAATGGATGAATAAGTGGATGAGGGGATAGTATAGCTGCTAGGCATGTCGTAGAAATATATAAAAAGTCCACAAGTTCCATCTACTCTGCCCTTGCATTATTTTCTTTGTACAGACGACGTACAAAGAAAAGTTACAAACATCCAACAAACAAACATACGATTCATACTTGAAGGAGCTTTCTTACTACAAAGAATAGCTTTCAACATGGAGGGACAGGTAATTGAAGATCTTTACCAAATACATTTGTCTTTTGATCTTACCTTGGTCAGGAGCACAGGCGTAACTACAGGGGTAGCAAACGTAGCAGCTGCTCCAGGGCCTGTGCTCTTAGGGGGCCCGGGGCAGCTTCTAACACATCTGCTACCCTGGTAGTCGCCAGCTGTGAACATAACAGTTCACTGCCGGCTGGCAGGGAGCTGCCTCTGAACGCCCGGGCCCTCTGGCCCGAGGGTTCAAAGGCAGGACTGCTTGCAGGGTGGAGGAGAGGAGCCGTACCTACAGTTTCTCGACCACAGCAGGGCCCGCACTCCCTGGGGGCCCGGCCGGCAACAAACAGAAACTTCCTGCCGGGCCCCCAGGGTCATAACATAAAGAAACGATCCCTGCACAGCTCCACGGAGCTGCTCCCTGAGCACCCCCCACCTCCCCTCCATGCTCACGCTGCGTTCAACTGCTGCGTGCAGGGTCGGGACGGGGAGGAGGGGCGTCTGCACTGCCGGCTGGGAGCAGCTTCTCCTTCCCCAGCATGTCTTCCTGAGACCCCCGGACTGCCTGAGGGCTGCAATGCAAACAGGTAAGTGTGTGTATGTGATTGTATGCATTGATGTGTGTGTTATGTGTGTATGAATATATATCTGGGTGTGTATGTATATATGTGTGTCTTGGTGACTGTGATGTGTATGTAATAGCTACATAAGTGACCAGTACTTAGTGCAGGGTGAAGAAGGTGAAGTTCCCAGAATAAAAACATAAAGTAAAATCTATTGTGTAAACAAAGAATCGCAGTCCATTAATATCAGCATGTGTGTGACGTGTGCAGGATGGGTCTGGCGTGTGTGTGACGTGCGCAACATGTGTCTGGCGTGTGTGGGACGTGCGCGGGATGGGTCTGGCGTGTGTGGGACGTGCGCGGGATGTGTCTGGCGTGTGTGGGACGTGCGCGGGATGGGTCTGGCGTGTGTGGGACGTGCGCGGGATGGGTCTGGCGTGTGTGGGACGTGCGCGGGATGGGTCTGGCGTGTGTGGGACGTGCGCGGGATGGGTCTGGCGTGTGTGGGACGTGCGCGGGATGGGTCTGGCGTGTGTGTGACGTGCGCAACATGTGTCTGGCGTGTGTGTGACGTGCGCAACATGTGTCTGGCGTGTGTGGGACGTGCGCGGGATGGGTCTGGCGTGTGTGGGACGTGCGCGGGATGGGTCTGGCGTGTGTGGGACCAGGGGGATGAGGAGGGGGCCCATTGAAAAGTTTGCTATAGGGCCCTGCCATTTCTAGTTACGCCCCTGGTCAGGAGATAATAGATATTTTATTTTATTTATTGAGTGTACACAGGTTTGTAGGGTTACCTATCCATAACTCCCTTCCTGACTTAACAGAGCAGGGAGTGACATTATTATGGTCAGAGCTCACTCTTGGGGAAGACTCATTATCTCTATCAAGATTATTATTATTATTATTATTTTTTTTTTTTTTTTTTCTTTTTACAGATAAGCAATTGTATTCACTCCTCAGAGCACTTGAAGCTTTTTTGTACAGATTAACTCTATAGCACTTACAAAAGTTGCCATTTTGAGTATCTCGAATGTTGCACCATGGAAAGTTACTATACCTGTTAATCTTTAAGTTTTCGGTAAATAACGGATATATTTTTTATAAATTCAGGACGAGGGGTGAAGTGAATTTACTGACAACTTATTCAGGAATGAAAAGCTTATTACTGAGCTCAAATAATTCACCTAATCAAGGAATTTGGTAATAATTAGAGATGGGCGAATTGATTCTAACGAAGTGGAATTCGTTTAGAATTTCAGGAAAACTTCGGTTCTGAACAAAGTCGAAGTTTGGGAAACTTCGGGTGAACGAAGTGTGCTTTTGATTGATAGAATGGCTGCGAGCACATGGCGTTACATGGGGCAAAGCACTCTGGGAGGAAGAACGGCATAGCCTGCATGACATGTGCAGAGATTAAGCTAATCAGAGACCGGCGGGATTCTGTGACGTCACCACACTTTATAAGTCCGGGCGCGGGCGCTGGCAGCTCAAAACTCCTCTCACTGTACTGATCAGGGAAGGTGCTGCCGCGGCTGCTTGTAATAGCTCTTACTGAAGAACTGATTTTTATAAAGCGATTTTTGGGGGGTGTCTCAGCTTGTCTCAGAGACTGCTTCTCTTAACGTTCAATTTCTGATTTTGTGGGGTATTGGATCTGAAGTCCAGTGTGCGTCCAATGCAGCTCATATACATTTTATTGCTATCTGCTCACAGCACATTGAATATCCAAGGGGCATCTAAGCCTGTTCCTGTTGTATTCTTTTAAAGAAACAGCGTTTTTACAATACAAATACCACATCATTTTTGGCTGCTCAATTCGTTTGCGCAATTTACATCCATGGGTTAATTAAGCGTTGTTCTGCTGCTGTGGTGACTAAAATAAACCGTCTTTCACCGCCAAAAAAGACATTTTTCCTGTAGCATAATTCACAAGCGAAGGTTAATTACAATTTTTTCTTGTGTTTAGCGTAAAAAACACGCCATTGTAACATGCTACAAAGCTAGTTGTTTGTGGTTGCTCAATTGTTTGGCGCAATTTACATCCAGGTGTTAATTAAGCGTTGTTTTGCTGCTGTGGTGACTAAAATAAACCGTCTTTAACCGCCAAAAAATACATTTTTCCTGTAGCATAATTCACAAGCGAAGGTTAATTAAAATTTTTTCTCTTGTTGTGTAGCGTAAAAACACGCCATTGTAACACGCTACAAAGCTGGTAGTTTGTGGTAGCTCAATTGTTTGGCGCAATTTACATCCAGGGGTTAACTAAGTATTTTTCTGCAGTTGTACTCAGTAAAAGAAACTTTCTTTTTCACCGCCACAGAAGAAATTCTGTAGCATAATTCATATCCGAAGGTTAATTAAGCCTGTTTGTGCTTTTACATTTAGTAAAATACACAGAATTTTTAAACAGCACATACAAGTCAATTTTTCCTGCCCATTTGTGGAGCGCAATTTATATCCAAGGGTTACCCAAGCTTGTTACTGGGTTATTTTTTAGTCAAATACAGGGTGTGTATTTATCTTATACTGATATCTTCTTCAAACAGTGTCAGTACATTTTAGAACAAACAGTATGTCAGACAGAGTTGGCAGGCTCTTCACCTGCGAGTGGCCACAACTGCCGCTGTCATCTTGCGGCCGTGTGTTGTTCAGCAACCCAATGGTTCTCGATTGGTTGACTAGGTCATACACTTCCTCCCAGATGACATCTGACAACCCCAGCCAAGAGTCGGGGGAACGTCAGACACAACCCTTAGTTGGCATGGCCCGGGAAACGGGTCAACGGCCCTCCCCCTGTCCTCAACCCGCCTCGTCCCATTCGGTTCCCTCAGCCCGAGATCTACTATGTGGCTGGGCTCAGCGCCATATATGGAGGATGAACAATTTGAGAAGGGCACAGCACTATTTGGCAGCGAAGAAATGAGCCGGGGGTGGGGGTCACCCTCTGCAACCAAACCGGTGATGGGGGACAGCAGGACGGGAAAACAGTGTGATGTAGCCGACCCCCATTGGGAGCCGGTGAGGAAAGGGGTTCCATCGCGGGAAAAGAGGGCGCAGCTTGCGCGTCGGGCAGCCACAGCCACAAGTGGTTGTGGGGACCGTGGTCACGGGTACAGCAGTGTAGGTCGGGACCAAGCGGCCAGGGTTAAAAAACCCGCTTCGCAGGTCCAAAAAAGTGCGGCAAGGGGCTCAGGAGGCAGCGAGGGGGAAAGTATTACTCAGTGGGGAAAGGGTTGGCGGAAAAACCCTACCGGGCGGTGTGGCAGTTTTTGCTAAGACCCCGGGAGGAGCCGAATTGTTATATGTAGAATCTTGGGCAGAAAAAAAACCCCGGGGACGGGGACTAACCTTGGCACCACAGCCCTCTCAACACATGCGCGTCCCCCACCCGGTGGCCTGGGAAAACGGGGCCAGATGTGGGGGGTCCATCCTCTGCCGCCGCAGAAACAGCGCAGCAGCAGCGCCCAGTGGCACGCATGATTGCCCCAGTCAAGGCCCCCCACCCCCTTTGCAAAAAAGGGGAGCTGTTTCTTTTGGACATCTTCCCGGTCCAGACTCCTGCTCCTCGCTACTATGGTGCCAGCAGTCGTTCACGAGGTGAGCAAAGAGACAAAAGTATCATCCAAACCCTCCAAGGGGCAGAAGCTGACCGGCTCCTGTCCAAGTTGTTGGTACTGGGAGTCCCCCCTTTCAAATGATGGCTCTGCACCATTTCAGAGAATAACGGCTTGTCCGAGCCGAGATGGAAGTTCCAACCCTAATTTTTTTTTCCAAAAAGGCCCGTACCACACTTTTATAAAAAAGTAGAACAAAAGGTGGGCCAGTCCTTTAGCTTATCGTTTGTTCCAAGGTGCACGGGGCCGCGGGCGTCGGAGCGTAACAAAGGTCAGGGCTAGTACTGTCCTTTACGGCCCACGGGTGAATGTGCTTCCCGGCCCCCGGCATACCAACAACTTTTGGAAGGAGACGCCGGTTTTTCCTCCACGTTTTCAAAACGGTGGCTCCTGCCCAATGTCCGCCTCCTCCTCCCCCCCCACCACCACCCACCACCACTCAGCCCCCCACAAGTACTGCTCCAACATACCACATGTTTAGGGCACAGCGGTTTTCCGCAGTTCTTTAAAAATGGGCTTTTCCTCGGGGAACGAAATCACCCCAGGGGAGGAACTGGTTTCCCGGGGCAGCCCCGCAAGAAAAAACGAAGGGGGACTTTTCTGCGCCAAAATGCAAAAACGGGAACCCAAATTTACGGACAATGGGAAGGAAAAATTTGGGGGTCCGCGCTGCACCCAGGAGGGATGATTTTCCCTAAGCCCCGTAAGGCGCCCCGGTTCAGTCTGGTTTTTAAAAGGCTCGAAAGGCTTCCACCGATCTTCAGAAATTTTTGAAAAAATTTCCCGGGAAAAACGTGTGCACTTCACCCCTTCCCCTAAAAAACCAGGAATACCCCTCCTCGAGTTGCAGGGGGCAAAAACGGCCCTTTCCCCCCAACACCCCTCTGATATGCGATGTTTCCACCCTTTGGGAAATTTCCCAGCCTGAAACATGTTGGACCCCCCCTGTATAAAACGGAAAAAGGCCCATTTAAGGGTTTTTTGGGATGATCCAGCCAGGACAGGAGAAACTCCCCTGTGAAAATTTTGGAGTAAAGCCAAGTGGCATTAATGGGGTTGACACCTGCCGAATGTTAAGGCCATTTGAGGAGGCCACTTTAAATTTTTTTCAGTCGCCAGGGGGATACGGGAGGGAATTAAACGTCTTTCCACTGTTTTTCCTTTTGTCCGGGAAAACAGATGTTTAAAAACCCTGTCCGGGCAGGGGAAACGGAGACAGTGGCGACTACATCTCGTGGCCACATGAGTCCAGGGGGGACTAAAATTTGGAAAAAGAGGGGGAAGGGGGCCCTTGGAGCAGAAGCTTTGGGTTTTTTCCCGGGGAAAAAAAGAGTGGATTTTCTACCCGGGTGACAAAAGGGAGGGGGGAAAGGACCGGGGGAGCAGCTGGAGGAGGTAATGGAAAATGGGGTAAAACCCCGGCAGAGGGAACCCCAAGCACCGTGGCAGTAAAATACGTGGAGATGGAGGCAGGAAGGGCCCCCTCGGATAAATTTTGGGTGCAAATGGCCCGCAGCATGTGATTTGCCTGGCAAGTGACAGCCCCAATTCACATCCGGAAAGAAGGATGACTTCGGGCTCTCCACCCTATTGGACCCTCGTTTAAGGGTCCAAAATGGGGGCCTTTTTTTCCCAGCAATTGGGGGGGGAGGAAAAAAACTCAAAATTATGGGGAGAAATCCTTCCATAGTCAGTTGGCCGCTGTAATTTTTGGGGCCCATCGTCCCTCCTCTGACAGGTCTGCCCGGGGGGATTTCACCCGCTCACGTCCTACTTTTTTTTTTTTTTCCCGGCTGCTGGGTGAAGGTGGGGGGGTAGGAGCAGTTCCCCAGCTCCATCAGAAACCAACCTAAGTTGGAGTAGTGAGACAGCTTCCTTTCACCCGGCCAACCGGGTTGAGGAGGCGGGTCGCCAGCAGCAGCAGGACCTGGAGCAGACCCTGAACCAACGGGGTGGGGGCCCCTTACTTGGACTGAAACTCTTGCCACCCCGGGTTTAGAAGATCCGCTGGACAAACTGGGCACCCAAAAACCTGGATGTGTTGGCCCCCCAACTTGCCGAGTTTCAATGGAAAAGGCTGTCCTCCCCCGGCCAGTAGGTCCCCAACAAGGGGGTTTGTTCATTTGGGCGGGGGCCCAATCGTTCCCCCAAAGGAAAACCCCCTTTTGTCCAGGGAAAATTTTGGAACGACTGCCCTTTGGGCCCAAGATGAATCGGGCCCGGGGTTTCCGGCCGGGTTTTTCCAAAACCCTCCAATCCCCTTAGGCGTCAAAATTACACCCCAAAACCTGCCCTCACCCAAACGGGGAGAAATGAGCCCCGGGGGGTTTCCCCAAAACAAACCGGGCCTTACCCAAACTAATTCTAAAGCCGCCCCCCCCGCCTGAGGGCCACACATCTGTGACAGTTTTTCCCATCTGCCCCCAACCCACCCTTTAAACCGGGGCCCTGGTAATTGCAAACCCACCCCCACACTCTGTCATTGTGCCACTTTTTGACCTCATGCTGCGGCTGCTGGTCCCCGTGACATCCACACTGTGTATTTCCCCACTTTCTCCCCTCTTTGCGGGTTTCTCCTGCCGCCTCCCCCTCCACTCTCTGTCTTTGGGGCCCACTCTGGGGCCCCTACTCCTTTTTTTTCCACCTCCAAAACCCATTTGCCACTGTCTGACCTCATGCTGCTTTTGGCCCCGCCGTCACCCCACACTCGGGTCACTAATGTTGCCCCCCTGAGCCTCGCTTTTTTTTTTTCCAAACCCTGTGGGCTCCCCTGCCTTTATCGGGAAAAATTTTTCCCCCGCTTCAGTTTTTTGGTCATTTTTTTGCCCTTTCAAGTGCCCGGGGAAATTTTTATGTAAAGCGATTTTTAAAAGGGGCGGCGGCGGGGTAAATTGGGGTTTCTTTACTAAAAACACAACCTTTTATGAAGACCAAGATAAGCCCCTCTGCATTTTTTAACTGTCCCCCAACTTTCTAAAAGCACCCTGCAGGCCTTTTGCAGCCTGGAAATAGCTGTTTTTTAACAGTGATTCGTCCCAAATTTTAATTTTCGGAAAAAGGGTTATTTTTGTGGGGAAATTCGGCAAGTGAGCAAAACAGTTTTTTGAGAAATTTCCCCCCCATCTCTGGGTAATGAAAAAAAATTGGGGGACAAAAAATGAGGTAAAAATCTTCTGAACAGGGGCACAACACAAAAAAAAAAATTATGTACAAATCCCCAAAATGGGAAGAGAAGCATTTGGCGTGAGCTACACTTCAAAATTGTACCTGTTCCTACTTACATATAACTGCACCTTAATTTTTTTTTTTTAATAGAACCTGTCTTGATGCAGGGACTGCCTGAATTTTTTTATCTTAATAAATAGATACACTTTTTACCCCAGGTTTTAAAGATGATTTAAAACTGTTGTTTCCAACCATTTTACATATGTGGAAGATTGTTCCTAGCATCTGCTACTTTCTGAGTAAAGTAATGTTTCTGATGTTGCCTCTTTCCTCCAGTTAATTTAATATAGTGGCCTTTTGTTTTAAGTTTCTGATTAAAGTGGTATACCCTAAAGCAGTGTTGTTAGATACAACTTTTTCAAAGTATTCCATATATACTGCACTCCAATGGGACATTTAATTTCCCAAATAAAACCAACAACCCCATAAATACTTCATAATAGACTCCATAATTTGACCCAAAATAAATCCCCCAAAAATTTTAACCAGTTTCCCCTAAAATTTTTCAAAACTAAGACCCGCAATTAAAGCAAATTTTCCCTAATTTAGACCGGGCACCAAAAAAAAAGACACCAGGCCCTAACATTTATTCCCGTTGGTTTTGGGCCTGACCATTAAAACCAAAAAACCTCAAAGTTTTACATAATTTTTAAAATCACAAAATAGGCCCCAAAATTCAGACACCAGTCTCTTCAGCATCCTTAGAAGAAAAACATTAGTCCCTTTCTCCCTGGGTGACAAAAACTTTCTAGGGTAATAGATGGCCCCGTTTAAGCTTTTTTCCCGTATCCCCCTTTTAAACTATAATGCCAACCTGATAATTTTTAAAACAAATCCCATTTCCTCAGGGGAAAAAGAAAAAAAATTTTTATATGCACAACCTACCCTTACGGTCTTTATGGGACATCAAAAATTTTCCATTTTAAAAAATATCAGTTTTTGTTCCCAGAGCTAGTTCTCCATTTGTTACTGTGTTAAAATTTGATTTTTTAGCTAGGTCTTGGTTGGTTTCTCTCCCTATTTTTCCAAAAGGGTATCAGAAATTTAAATGCCAAAATGGAAAATTTCGTAAAAAAAAACAGTTTTTATTTTTTGACTTTGGGGACAAATTTTAAAATTAAAAAAACTGTTCCCCTTCAAGGGGAAAAAGTACTGGGGGAAGATTTTTCCCCAAAAAAAAATTCCCCCTGTAGGGAGAAAAAAAAAAAAAAAAAACCACTTCCCCAAAAAATTAACTCTGAAATGATGAATCCCAAATTTTCAACCCCAAAGCTGCTTCCCCTTGTCAGGGGTTTGAAAGGGGGTTTCTTCTGGGCAATTTTTTAAAAAACCCTAGTTTTTTTAAAAAATAAATTTAAACAACAATTTCTTCTTAAAATTTTTACAAATATGACCCAAATTGTTCAAAAATTTGAAAGGTTTTTTTGCGAAAAAAATAAAAAAAAAATGTTGCTTAAAAATTTTAACAAAAAACCCAGGAGAAAATAAAAAGAATAAAATTTTAAATTTTCAGAAAAAAATGGTTTATGCCATATATTGTCATATAAGCGAGTTGTAAAATTGATATATAAGATTTAAAAATGTAACATTCCTGTGTGGAAATATGTTTTAACTGATTTTGTTGAATTTTTATGCAAAGTAATAATAAATCATATAAAACATCACCGTGTCAAGAGTCTATTTTTTACCTAGAGGTACATAGATGTCTTGCTTTTATCTAGTTGACTGTAGTGGTACTCATACGGGTCACCTATTATGTCATTTATTCAAAACAAAATCTTCTGGTGCAATCCACACAGGTAATACTGTTTTCCGAATATTCTGAAAGCTATATACAGGAGTTTCCTAGAACACCTGTCACAATAGTGTTCTTTAAGATCCACCTAACCAATAAGGGTATGTTCACACGATGTATTTTTGGGGCATATTTAGGCACGTAATTGTGCTGCAATATGCTCAAAATACGCCCCGCAATTACGGAAATTGTATGAATAATTGACGTTTTCCCCAGCTTATAATATGCGGTGTGGAAAACAATTGACACTTCAGCGTCAGGGAGAGTGAAAGTGAATGGGAGCTGGCTGTCCGTGTTTTAGAAGTACATGCTGGCAACTTCTTCTAAAACACCCGGTGTATTGTGGTGCGTAAAGTACTTGGCGCAATAGGCCATGTGAAAATACCAAAATCACAGATGCCACTAGTCTCCCAGCAGCTAGGAATAACTGGCCAGACCAAACATATAATCACAGACTAAATCAACAAGGCCCTACTTTAAAATATAACTTTTAACCCCTTACCGCCGGAGCCAGTTTTGGCCTCTCCGACAGAGCCCCATTTTTTAAATCTGGCATCTGTCACTTTATGTCAGAATAACTTTTTGAAACTTTAACCTATACATGTGATTCAGAGATTGTTTTCTCATGACATATTGTGCTTTAAGATAGAAAGAAATTTTGGTTAAAAAAATGCTTGTTTATTTGTGAAAAATATCAAAGTATCGTGAAAAATTAGAACAATTTACCAATTTCAAACTTCAAAAATTTCTGCATGTAAGACAGATATTTATTCCACTCAAAATAGTTTATAACTAGCATCAACCATATGTCTGCTGTAGTTTGGAATCATTTTTTTAAATGTCTTTTTTTTTTTTTTTACAACATTAGGAGGCTTAGAAATTTAGTAGTAATTTTCAAGAAAATTTGCAATATACATTTTTTTTAGGGACCAGTCCAGTTCTAACGTGACTTTAATTGGCCTGTATATTAGGTACCCATATAAAGGACTTCATCTAAGGAACTACACCCCTTAAAGTATTCAAAACAGCATTTAAGAAGTTTATTAGAGCATTAGGTGTTTCACAGGAATTAAAGCAAAGTGGAAGTGGAATTTCAAAATTTTACTTTTTTTGCAGATTTTCAATTTTATACATTATTCACAAGAATATGGTAAATATGATCAGGGAAATGCAACTTAATATTGATTCCCCCAGATTCTGCCGTTTTCAGAGATATCCCATATGTGGCCCTAGTGCGCTATATGGCTCAACCACAAGCCCCAGAATAGGAGGAGCGCCTATCGGACTCTGGGGTCTCATCTTCATTACAATTTTATTTAGGGGCCATTTCAGGTTTGCGGACACCCTAAGGTGCTAAAACTTAATAAACTCCCCTATAAAGACCCCATATTGTAAACTACACCCCTTAAGGAATATATCCAGGGGTGTAGTGAGCATATCGACCCCACAGGTGTGTCACAAAAAATGTTAGCGTTGGGCTGTGAAAATGAAAAAAACTTTTTTTTTCCAACAATCTGCAATTTTAGCTGAAAATGTTTAATTTTTACAAGAGGAACATCTCTCCTTATGGAGAGCACCAGTTAAGATGTGTAGTGTTTTGATTGCCTTGTAGCCCACTAGTAAGCATCTGCATATCACAAGGCATTATGGGAAAGGAGCTGAGAAGCTCACTGCGCCCTCTGTTGGTTGTAACAAATCCTCAATGTACTTCTGATTCACTGAATCTTTGAGAAGCAAAAAGGAATATTAGTCAAGCCAATATCGCTTATCCACATACGCCGTTTCGGGGTTTTGACCCTCATCATACTGGCTTGACTGGGTGGGAGGCAATGAGTGGCTGAGAGAAGGGGAACATCTCTCCTTATAGAGAGCACCAGTTAAGGTGTGTAGTGTTTTGATTGCCTTTTAGCCCACTACTAAGCATCTGCATATCACAAGGCATTATGGGAAAGGAGATGGGAAGCTCACTGCGCCCTCTGTTGGTTGTAACAAATCCTCAATTTACTTCTGATTCACTGAATCTTTGTAATTTTTACAAGGCATCCTGGTAAAAAAGCACCAAAAATTTTGTTACGCAATTTCTTCCAAAGTTCGGCAATACCCTACATGTGGGTATAAACTGCTGTTTGGGCTCATGGCAGGGCGTATAAGGGAGGGAGTGTTATTTGGCTTTTGGAACGCAGATTTTGGTGGGGCCATGTCGCATTTACAAAGCCCCCAAAGTACCAGAACAGATGAAACCTTCCAGAAGTCACACCATTTTAGATTCAGCCTCCCTCACGGATCTCATCTAGGGGTGTATTTTGGGCGCACAGGTGTTCCATAGTTTTTTTCTTGCATTGGATAATGAAAATGAGGGGGAGAAACACAGTTCCGCCATTGTTTTATGGGCTTCAATTCTAAAGTGCTCGCTATGCAGTGTAAATGACATAATAACTTTACTATGGGGGTCGGTACAATTACAATGATATAGATTTTATATAGTTTATGTTTTATTATTTTTACACAATAGAAATAGGTCTATAAAAAATTGCGTTTTTATGTTGTCTTACTCTGATAGCCATAACTTTTTCAGTTTTCTGTATACGGAGCTGATTATGGGCTTGTTTTTTTGTGAGATGAGTTGAAGTTTTTATTAGTACCATTACGGGGGGCATATGCCGCTTTGATAACTTTTTATTAAGGTTTTTGTGAGGCATTTTGAACAAAATACAGCATTCCTGGTAGTGTTTTTTTATTTTTATTTTTTACAGCGGTCACCGTGCAGTATAACTGACATACTATTACTACTCAGCAGGTCGATACGGTTATAGCGATACCCAATTTGTTTTACTGCTTTTACACAATAAAAACACTTATTCAAAAAGGAAAACACCTTTTTGTATCGGCATAGTCTGAGAGCCATAACTTTTTTATTTTTCTGTGTACGAAGCGGTGTAGGGGCTTGTTTTTTGTGGAATGAGTTGAAATTTTTATTGGTATCATTTTTGGGGGGACAAGACTTTTTGATCAGTTTTAAATCAGTTTTTTGGAAGGCTCGGTGAAGAAAATACTGTAATCCTAGTAGTGTTTTTTATTTTTATTTTTAACAGCGCTCACTGTACAGTATCCATGACCAGTTAGCTTTACTATCTGGGTTGATACAATTACGGCGATACCCAATTTATATAGTTTTTTTTTTTAATTTTGAAGCACTTTAAAAAAAAAAAAAAGTGTTTTTATTGTGTTAAATAATATTTATGCATCGCTGTCTTCTGAGAGCCATAACTTTTTTATTTTTCCGTATACAGAGAGATGTGTAAGGACTTTTTGTTTGCGTAATGAATTGACGTTTGAATTGGTACAACTTTGGCGTTTATATGAGTTTTTGATCACTTTTTATTCCATTTTATGTGCTGCAGGCAGTAACAAAAATCGCAATTCTGTGTTTTGTTTTTGTTTTTTACGGCGTTCACCATACGGGTTAATTAACATAACAGATTTATAGGGTGGGTCATTAAGCACGCGGTGATACCAAATCTGTGTACTATATTTTATTTTTGTTCTTTTTTTTTGGGGCAATTGGCGTTTGAAAAGGGGAAAAGGGCGGTGTAATACTTTTATATATTGTGTTTGTGTTTTACTTTTTTTACTTTTTCAATTTTTTTTACTTTTCCCCAGTGGGGATTTGTAACAGCAAATCCCCACTGGGGAATAGCAATCGCTAGATTGCTGTTAGAATAAGAGACCTGTGCACAGCATTACTGCTGTTTACAGGTCGCAATGGTAACTACTGTCACCATGCCCACAATGCATTGTGGGCATGGTGACATCACCAGACGACCCGGATGCTTTCAGAAAGCATCCGGGGAGTCGGGTAAGAGACCAGCGAACGGCATTCGCGCCGCTCGCTGCGCCGGATCGGAGGCAGCAGGAGCTCACTCCTGCTGCCTGCGGCTTCATTATCGCAACCATGAAAGGTTGCGGTAATGAAGCGGTTTTCACCCGCGGCCAGAGCTCACTCCGGCCGGGGGTGATGGGGCATGAAGCCAGCGGTCATGTCGCGATCGTGCGCGGCTCGCCCGCGCGATTTCCAGGACGTATGCATAAGTCCATTTGCGGGAAGTCACTTCCCGCTAGGGCGTATGCATACGTCCAATGTCGGGAAGGAGTAAATAACTATCCTCAAAAACTGTAATTACCCATATAAGACCAAATTTGGGTATGGGTAATTATAGTTTTTAAGGATGTTCATGTTCATCTTCTGCCTGGAAACGGAGCGGATGAATGAACAGGTTCTAAGTTTTTAGGAATGGCAGCAGTTTAAAAAAACGTCCAGCGGAAAATCCGTGCAGTGGGGACTGCTCCACAGATTTTCAATTAAAGTCTTTGTGGGAGCCTTGCATGTCGGTTTCAGGATGACTTGTAAAACCACAAACCATCTGAAAAACCGACCAGAATACCATGCCGTGGAGACAAGGCCTTAATCTTTCAAGATAAGGAACAAAACAGGGACTGAGTCATCATCCCAACCACTGCTTTAGCCTGTGAGAGCAGAAAGATGGCCAGAAGCTAGGGAACTTGTGTGCAAAAGCAGTAGATAAGATCTGCTACTAACTCTGAAGAGAAGCATAATCAGAACAGCAATGTATTTTTTAATAGTTTGTCTTTACCTTTGCCTACATGTTTAAAACTAATGAATGAAAAAATAATCCTCCTTTAACTAGAGCATAACATTTTTAGAGTATTTCTACAGCAGTGGAGGTCAGTGATTCCTCCAGCAGCCAAGGGAATTGTAAAGGATCAGAAGCATAAAATTATTGGCTGTAGTATCCAGTGAATCTGTGTGTATGTTTTATGGTCAGCACTTAATGATTGGCTGAAAGTAGGAATGAGCGATACTAATCGACAAAAGTTGAAATCGGCACGGTTTTTATGTTTATCTGATTTTCCAGATGACGCAATAGTTTCCGTGAAAATCTTATAGATAATCTTTATCACGTTTACAATCGTGTCTTTTTTAGTGCTTCCTGTAATTTTGGTGTCCAGCCAATCAGCTCAGAGCATAGAGGGGAGTGAGCGGGGTATACGATCTCATTGGCTGAAATGGGGTAGTGTCAGTACGGGTCCCGCCTCAAAAAAGGAGAGGGCGGTCGCACAAGTCCGCTGAGATTATTTCGCCAACCATGATCTCCTTGCTTATCACCATCGAAAAGGTCCAGGACCTCTCAAGCCTGGGTTTTTCGATCAAAGCTCAGATTCGCCCAGCGATGACATATGCCGCATTTGCCATAAACGTATCAGTAGAGGGAAAAATCTTAAGTGTTTAAGCACCACCAACATGTCTAGTCACATGCAGCGAATGCATGAATTGAAATGGAGGGAATACTTCGCGAAAAAAAGGCCACACCGGTCCTGGGCTTCCAATCACTGTCACACCCTCTGTTTCTGCCGCCTCCTCCTCCGTCATTTTTAAGAAGAAGTGTTCTTCTGCTGCCCATGTCCTGCTTCAGCCTGCACCGTCGCCCGAGTACCACCAGCACCATCAGAGACACAGCCTACCCCTTCTCCTTCCACCAGTTTCCCCTGCACGCCGTACAGTGGCCAGTCTAGCAGTCAGCCTTCGGTTTACCAGGTGTGGAAGCAGAAAAAACACTTTAACCCAAACCATCCCAAAGCCAAAAGCCTGAATGTTGGCATTGCCTGGCTTTTGGCCTTGGAAATGTTGCCTTTCTGTCTGGTGGGCACAGATGGGTTCCGCCACGTCATGGCCCTTGCCTTCCTCCCAATACCAGATGCCGAGCAGGAATTTCTTTTCCAGAAAAGCCGTCCCTGCCCTGGCCAGTCACGTGTCATCTAAAATCTCAAGCACGTTGTCTGCATCTGTGTCTGGCAAAGTCCATTTGACCACCGATACATGGACTACTATGTACGGCCAAGGCCGCTATATCTCTGACAGCTCACTGGGTGAGCTGGGTGGATGTCTCTGGTGATGACGGTTGCTCTCAGGCTTGGAGCACGCTCTTCAAAACCTCAGGGACGGTGCAGGGTTCTTTCCCCCAAGGTCCACGGGTACCATCATGTGCCCAGAGAAACCAGGCCGTGTTGAAATTAATCTGTCTTGGACCGTCAACACACCGGTCAAGAGCTGTGGACAGCTGTGTGCAATGAGACCGAGTGGTGGCTGGTGCAAGAACCTTGTGCCAGGCAAGGTGGTGTGCAATAACGGGCGAAATCTCCTTGCCGCCCTCAAGATCGGTATGCTGGAGCACATCAATTGCCTGGCACACGTCATGAAACTCGTCATCCAGAAATTTCTAAAGCGCTACCCGGGTTTGGACTGCCTGCTGAGGAAGGTTCGAGGTCTGAGCTCACACTTTCGCCATTCGCACCCTGCTCCATACTGGCTGGCTGCGTTACAGCGTCAGCTTGGCCTCCCTGTCAACCATCTCATTGTTGACATGGCAACACGCTGGAATGCCACCATCCACATGCTCCAGCGATTGTGGCACTAATGCCATTACGCAGTACGAAGTGACACATGGCCTGACAAGCCGCGGTGCGGACCTCGGGGTGTTGAGGTATTCCTGGACACCGACGTTACCAACGTCCCTGCCTTGGAAAGAGGTTGGCACAGATTTGAGGCGGAGGAGGAAGATGAGGAAGATAAGTTTGCTAGGGCCCCTCGACCCAGAGGCTTGAGAAATCAAGGCTCCATCTCTCACATGAATGCTTGGATGCTCCATTTCCTCCAACATGATCCTCGCATTAAGGCCATCAAACTGAACAACAGTTACTGGGTGGCCACTCTCCTCGATCCCCGGCACAAAGCAAAACTCAGCACTTTCCTTCCACCCAGCCAAATTGAGCGTAAAATGCAGGACTTGGAGACCGTACTCATTGATCAACTGGAGACATCTGTTGCGTCTGCTTCACGTTCATCAAATGTCATGGTGGAACAATGTCAGCAACGTGACAGCAGTAAAGTGCCAAGTAGCCATAGCGGAAGCAGCAAGCATTGTGGCAGAGGCCTAATGGGGGACCTCTGGCAATCCTTATTTACCACCTCACCAACGCCTGTAATGCAGGACACACATATGACACACAGAGACCGGCTTAAGATCATTGTGCACGACTATCTAAGTCTCAACACAGATGTTTTTGGACATGTTCCAGACGCAATTGACTTCTGGGTATCCAAAATGGATGAATGTCCCGAGCTTGTTCGTCATGCCATAGAGGTGCTGTGCTGCCCAGCAGCCAGCGTCATATCTGAGCGGACCTTCAGCACAGCTGGAGGAGTCATTACAGACTAATGCCTCCAGCTTTCCACCGATAATGTGGATCATTTGACTTTCATCAAGATGAATCAGGCGTGGATCTCTGATGATGTTGTGGCACCAATTGCCGAGGTCACTGATTAGTTGCCGGTCTACTTCACATTCCTCTTCCAAAAGAAATGGTCCTCTTGAAAAAAAAAATTAAAATGATCATTTCTTACTGCAATTTTTATTCTAAGTGCCCAAAAGGTCATTTTGCTGGTTTGCGGTTAGGAGACTGTAAAAGACAACAATTGTACACGGTTTCATTAAAAAAACGTATTCCATTTACTGACTTCTTCATGAAAATTTTAAGCACTGTCAATGGTTTTATGGTCATGGTGCTGTGAGATACAGATATAATCAAGGTCCTTTGGAACAGAAATGTGGCTTCTAAGTGGCATTTCTACCTCACAACTTTTAACAGTGGCTGAGAAGTCATTTTTATAATTTTTTGGGTCATGTTCCTGTAAAATACAGCTATACTACAGGAGCTATTATAAAAAATGTGGTTTCTAACAGACATTTGTTCTTCGCAATTGTCAACATTGGCTGAATGGTCATGTTTTGAATTTTATGGGGCATGGTGCTGTCAAAAACAGGAATCGGTAGGACACTGTTAATGGACACGCATTGCAAAATTACTTGTTTTTGCAAGATCTTTAACACAGTTAGCAATCCCTGTAGTGAGACAACCCATTTAATACAATTAAAAAAGAGAGAAACAAAGACATGGTGGGAGTCCATACTATTTTAAACATGTGTTTTCTAGAATAAAACTACTAAAAAACTTGCATGTACAAAATAGATGATACAAATATTCCTATGAATTGTACAAGGGAGTTACAGGAAGACTTCAAAATATGTAGGTTATTCAGAGGACATGGAGTATGGAGCACGTGCAGAGAACAAAGAACAGAGACCATTTCCTCCAGAATCTTGAGTGAAACGAGAAAAAGAAAGCCAAGAAAAGGGCACCTTGGTAGAACAGGAGCGTCAACCACCAGCATTTCCAAGTGAAACTTAATTGGTCCACACTCATACGGAGGGACAAGCACTCTCGTAGAGGCAGAAATTTCTCAAGCGCTACCCAGGTCTTGACTGTGTACTGAGGAAGGCTGGAGGTCTTAGCTCACACTTCCGCTTCCACACTCTACTTCAGCATGACTGTTTTCGTTGCTGTGTCATAAGTAGAGATGGGCGAATTTCTCAAAAATTCGGTTCGCTCACTTCGCCGAATTTCCCGACAAAAATAACTTCGGTCCGAATTACTTCGGGACGAATCACGTTAAAAAAACAGCTATTTCCAGGCTGCACAGAGCCTGCAGGGTGCTGTAGAACGTTGCGCCATGCTTAGATATGCAGAGGGAGCTTGGTTTGGTCTTCATACAATGTTGTGTTTTAGTATGACACGCACATGACTGCCGCCGCTCTTAGAATCGCTTCACTATAAAATTCCCTGGGCACTTAAGAGGGCAAAACTGACCAAAAAACTGAAGGGGGAATGTAGCCTGATAAAGTCATGGCAGCGACAGCTGGAAAAAAACAAGGGGCGACATGTATAAATTCGAATGCGTACTTTTTTTTTTACTTGGCGCCGACACTCCAGTTCTAAATAGATATAGAAGAGTGTAGAATACGACAGTTTGAAGATTTTTGGTGCATTACATAAAGCTTAATGCGCCAAACATTTTATGGGCATAGAGTGTAATGTGCCAAACTTGGCGCATTAAGCTCTATGTAATGCGCCAAAAATCTGTCGTATTCTACACTCTTCTGTATCTATTTAGAACTCTGGTGTCGGCGCCAAGTAAATAAAAAGTACGCATTCGAATTCATACATGTCGTCCAAGCTGAGGGCTCAGGTGGCAACATCAGTGACAGAGTGTGGAGGTGACGGCGGCAGCCACAGCAGCATGAGGTCAGACAGTGACACAATGACATTCTGGAGGCAGCAAAACCCTAGTAGGCCACAGAATGACACATTGACAGAGAGTGTAGGTGACGGTGGCAGCAGAATGAGGTCAGACAGTGGACCAATGACATTCTAGAGGTGGCAAAAACTGGAGTAGGCCACAGAGTGGCACAATGACAGAGAGTGGAGGTGAGAGCGGCAGGAGCAACAGCATGAGGTCAGAGAGTGGCACAATGACATTCTGGAGGTGGCAAAAACAGGAGTAGGCCACAAAGTGGCACAATGACAGAGAGTGGAGGTGGCGGCGGCAGCAGCATGAGGTCAGACAGTGGCACAATGACATTCTGGAGGTGGCAAAAACAGTAGTAGGCCACAGAGTGGCACAATGACACAGTGTGGAGGTCACGGCAGCAGCAGCATGAGGTCAGACAGTGGCACAATGACATTCTGGAGGTGGCAAAACAGTAGTAGGCCACAGAGTGGCACAAATGACAGAGTGGAGGTGACGGTGGCAGCAGCATGAGGTCAGACAGTGGCACAATGACACAGTGTGGAGGGCACGGCAGCAGCAGCATGAGGTCAGGCAGTGGCACAAAGACATTCTGGAGGTGGCAAAACAATAGTAGGCCACAGAGTGGCACAGTGACAGAGTGGAGGTCACAGCAGCAGCAGCATGAGGTCAGAGAGTGGCACAATGACAGTGCGGAGGACACGGCAGCAGCAGCATGAGGTCAGGCAGTGGCACAAAGACATTCTGGAGGTGACAAAACAGTAGTAGGCCACAGAGTGGCACAATGACAGAGAGTGGAAGTGACGGCAGCAGCCACAGCAGCAGCATGAGGTCAGAGAGTGGCACAATGACATTCTGGAGGTGGCAAAACAGTAGTAGGCCACAGAGTGGCACAATGACAGAGAGTGGAGGTGACGGTGGCAGCAGCATGAGGTCAGACAGTGGCACAATGACATTATGGAGGTGGCAAAAACAGGAGTAGGCCACAGAGTGGCACAATGACAGAGAGTGGAGGCCACAGCAGCAGCAGCAGGAGGTTAGACAGTGGCACAATGACATTCTGGAGGTGGCAAAAACTGGAGTAGGCCACAGAGTTGCACAATGACAGAGAGTGGAAGTGACGGCGGCAGGAGCAACAGCATGAGGTCAGAGAGTGGCACAATGACAGAGTGTGGAGGTGGGTGGCAAAACCAGTCCCTGGTAAAGATGGTTGGTAGCAGATGGAGAAACTGTCAGCAGATGTGTGGCATCAGGCGGGTGGCGGCATCAGAATAGTGGCTGAGGCAGGTAGTTTGAACCCAGACTCATTTCTCACAGTTTGGGTGAGGCGTCATGGCTGATGTAGTCTGACGCATAAGGCATTGGACGCCTGATTCATCTTGACAAAGGTCAGTCGTTCCACATTTCCCGTGGACATGCGGGTTCTCCTTGGGGTAACGATGGCTCCGCCGCACTGAACTCCCGCTCTGATGCCACACTACTGGCCGGGCAGGACAGCTTCTCCACTGCAAACTCGGCAAGTTGCAGCCACACATCCAGTTTGGCTGCCCAGTAGTCCAGCGGATCTTCTAACTGGGGTGGCAGAGTGATGTCCAAGTATGCCACCACCTGTAGGTTCAGGGTCTGCTCCAGGTCCTGCTGCTGCTGGCGACTGCCCTCCTCACTAGGCAGGTGAAGGAAGCAGCTCATCAGTGACTCCAGACTTAGGTTGCTGCTGATGGAGCTGGTACTGCTCCTACCCCCCCACCTTCCCTCAGAAGCTGCGGCAGTAGTACGTGAGCGCTGAAGAACCCCCCGGTCAGACCTGTCAGAGGAGGGACGATGCCACACATAGGCAGTGGCCAACTGACTACGCAGGATTTCCCTATAGTATTTGAATTTGTCCTCCCTCTCAATAGCTGGGAAAAAGGCTCCCATTTTGGACCGGTAGCGAGAGCCCAATAGGGTGGAGAGCCAGAAGTCATCCCTTTGCCGGATGCTGACTATTCGGCTGTCACTAGCCAGGCAAATGAGCATGCTGCGGGCCATCTGCACAAGTGACTCCGAGGGGCTCCCTGCCTCCATCCCACTGTATACTGCCACGGTGCTTGCGGGTCATCTGCCTCGTCTTCCTCATCTCCCTCTACCTCCTCCAGCTGCTCCTGCTCCTCCTCTCTTGTCACCTGGGTAGAAAATCCACTCATTTCACCAGACAATGCTTCTGCTCCAATGTCCTCCTCCTCCTCCATTTCAGTCCCCACTGGACTCATGTGGCCGAGATGTAGTCGCCACATCTCCAGTCCCCTGCCCAGACAGATTTTTCAGCATCTGTTCCAGGACATGAAGCAGTGAAATGACGTTATTCTTCCTGTAGTCCTGGCAACTTACAAATAACGTGGCCTCCTCGAATAGCTTCAACAAAATGCAGGTGTCACGCATGAGCTGCCACTGGCTGACATCAAAGTTACACAGGGGAGTACTTCTGTCTGCCTGGATCATCAAAAAATCGTTAATGGCCTTTCTCTGTTCATACAGTCGGTTCAACATGTGCAGGCTGGAATTCCAACGGGTGGAAACATCACATATCAGAGTGTGTTGGGGGAGGCCGTTCTGCCGCTGCAACTCGAGGAGGGTTTTCCTGGCTTTGTAGGAATGGATGAAGTGCATGCACAGTTTCCTGGCCATTTTCAGATCTTCTGAAGATTGGTGGAAGACTTCAGGAACCTTTTTACAACCAGATTGAACACATGTGCCATGCAGAGCGCAGGGACCATCCCTCCTCGGTGCAGCGCGGACGCCATGTTACTCTCATTGTCCGTCACCATGGTTCCAATTTGCAGTTGGCGCAGAGAAAGCCACACATCGATTTCTTGCTGCATGATGCGGAGCAGTTCCTCCCATGTGTGACTTCTTTCGCCGAGGCAAGCCAGGTGTAGAACTGCGTGACACCGCTGTGCCCTACACATGTGGTATGATGGAGCAGTACTTGTGGAGGCTGAAATGTTGGTGGAGGAGGAGGAGGCGGACATTGGTGCAGGAGCTGCAGTTTGACAAAGTGGAGGAGAAAGCGGCGTCTCCTGTCCAAGTTGTTGGTGTGCTTGAGCCGGAAGCACATTCACCCAGTGGGCCGTAAAGGACTGGCCCTGACCGTAGTTACAGCTCCAGACGTCCGCGCTGCCGTGCACCTTGGAACAAACCGATAAGCTCAAGGACTGGCCCACCTTAAGTTCTACATATTTGCTGGTATTGCCTTTTTGGAAAAGAAATTACGGCTTGGAACTCTCCATCTCGGCTCGGCACAAGCCATTAGTTCTCTGAATGGTGCAGAGTCCACCATTTGGAAAGGGAGGGACTGCAGTACCAACAACTTGGACAGGAGCACGGCCAGCTGCTGCACCTTAGGATGGTTGGACGCATACTGTTGTTACTTTGCAATCGGCTCGCTGAACGACTGCTGGCGCCATGAGTAACGAGGAGCAGGGGCATCTGGACCGGGAGATGTCAAAGAGAAACAGCTTCCTTCTGCAGAGGTGGTGGAGCCTTGACTGGCTGCAATGGCATGCGTGCCACTGGGCGCTGCTGCTGCTGTTGCTGCGGCGGCAGGATGGACCACCACATCTGAGCCACGTTTCTCCCAGGCCACCGGATGGTGACGCTGCATGTATTTACGCAGGGCCGTGGTGCCAACGTTAGCTCCCTGGCCATGCTTCACTTTCTGCCCACAGATTCTACATATACCCATATTCGGCTCCTCCGGTGTCTTATCAAAGAACTGCCACACCGCCGAGTATCGGATTTTACTGCCAACGCTCTGCACTGAGTGACTACTGCCACCGCTGCCTCGCTAAGCCCCTATGCCGCTACTTTCTTGGACCTGCGAAGTGGGTTTTTTACCCCGTGGCCGCTTGGCTTCCAACCTCACACTGCTGCTATCCTGCTGACTCACGGCCACACAACCCACTTGCTGGCTGTGCCGCTGCCTGACGCGCAAGCCGAGGCCCTCTTCTCCTGATGATGATGAAGCCCTTGCCTCACCCGGCTCCCAAGTGCGGTCGGCTACATCATCATCTATTTGTGTTTCATCGTCATGCTGTCCTCATCACGTCTTGGTATGCAGAGGCTGACTCCTCACAACATGACCTCCCATGCCATTCTCAACATCTATACTTTGCCGCCTACTGCAAGAAGCAGGGGATATTGGCCCCATTTCTTCGCTGCCAAGTAGCTGCTGACTGTGCTCCTCAAATTGTTCATCCTCGCTATATAGTGGCGCTGAGCCCAGACCACATAGTAGATCTCTGGCTGAGGGAACCGGATGGGACAGAGGCGGGTTGAGGACAGGTGAGGGCCGCTGACCCGGCCATGCCAACTAAGGGTTGTGTCTGATGTTCCCACCGACTCTTGGCTGGGGTTGTCAGATGTCATCTGGGAGGAAGTGGATGACCTAGTCAACCAATCAAGAAACATTGGGTTGCTGAACAACACACGGCCGCTAGATGACAGCGGCAGTTGTGGCCTTACCGAGTGACCCCTGCTGCGACGTCCCCTTGCTGTGCTGCGACCTGGGCCTGGAATGTTTGTGCCTATGCCACTCGCAGGTGAAGAGCCTGCCACCTCTCTGTCTGACATACTGTTTGTTCTAAAATGTACAGACACTGTTTGATGAAGATATCTGTATATAATAAATACACACCCTTTATTTGACTACAAATGAACCCACTAAGAAGCTTGCATAACCCTTGGATATAAATTGCACTCCACAAATGGGCAGGAAAAATTGACTTGTATGTGCCGTTTAAAAACTCTGTGTATTTTGCTGAATATAAAAGCACAAACAGGCTTAATTACCCTTCGGATATGAATTATGCTGCAGAATTTCTTCTGTAGCGGTGAAAAACAAAGTTTTTTTTACTGAGTAAAACTGCAGAAAAATACATAGTTAACCCTTGGATGTAAATTGCGCAAAAGAATTGAGCATCCAAAAACTACGAGCTTTGTAGCGTGTTCCAATGGCGTGTTTTTTACGCTACACAACAAAAGGAAAACTTGTAATTAACCTTCGCTTGTGAATTATGCTACAGGAAAAATGTCTTTTTTGGCGGTGAAAAAGACGGTTTCTTTTAGTCACCATAACAGCAGGACAACGCTTAATTAACCCCTGGATGTAAATTGCGCAAAAGAATTGAGCAGCCAAAAATGAAGTTGTATTTGTATTGTAAAAACGCTGTTTCTTTAAATGAATACAACAGGAACAGGCTTAAATCACCCTTGGATATTCAATGTGCTGTGAGCAGATAGCATTAAAATGTATATGCAGCTGCACTGGTCACACACTGGACTTCAGATCCAATACCCCACAAAATCAGAAATAGAACGTTAAGAGAAGCAGTCTCTGAGACAAGATGAGACACCCCCCAAAAAATCGCTGTATAAAAATGAGTTCTTCAGTAAGAGCTATTACAAGCAGCCGCGACAGCACCTTCCCTAATCAGTACAGTGAGAGCGGTATGAGCTCCCAGCGTCGCGCCCGGACTTATATAGTGCGGTGATGTCACAGAATCCCGCAGGTCTCTGATTGGCTTCATCTCTGCACATGTCATGCAGGCTATGCCCTTCTTCCTCCCAGAGTTCTTTGCCCCAAGTAACGCCATATGCTCTCAGCCATTTTATCAATCAAAAGCACACTTCATTCACCCGAAGTACCCCAAACTTCGACTTCGTTCAGAACCGAAGTTTTCCTGAAATTCTAAACGAATTCCACTTCGTTAGAATTGATTCGCCCATCTCTAGTCATAAGGGCATTTTTGCCGTGTTAATAGATGACGGATGCCAGCCTGGGCTCTCACCGCACCCACTGCAAGTCTGGCCCATGCAGCTGAACCTCCGTGTTAACAGATGACTGACGGCAGCACTGGCAGTCAGCGTTAGGGGAAATCAGGAGAGCTTCAAATTTCTCTAAAAAATAAGATTTTGAAAAAGGTGATTTCTGTGAGGTTAAGTAGTGTCAAAAAGGGCTCCAGGGCTGTACACAAATTGCACAATTTGAGGCTTAAAATTTTCTAGGTTCATAGGTATACATCTGGAATATACTATAAACGTATAAATGTGACCCTCCACATGGCGATTTCTTATACAGTGGGTACGGAAAGTATTCAGACACCTTTACATTTTTCACTCTTTTTCATTGCAGCCATTTGGTAAGATCAAAAACGTTCATTTTTTTTGCTGATTAATGTACAGTTTGCAACCCCCATCTTGAAAGAAAACAGAAATGTAGTTATTTTTGCTAATTTATTAAACAAAAAAAACTGAACTAATCACATGGTCATAAGTATTCAGACCCTTTGCTCAGTATTAAGTAGAAGCACCCTTTTGAGCTAGTACAGCTATGAGTCTTCCTGGGAATGATGCAAGTTTTTCACACCTGTATTTGGGAATCCTCTGCCATTCTCCCTTGCAGACCCTTTCCAACTCCTTCAGGTTGGATGGTGAACATTGGTGGACCGCAATTTTCAAGTCTCTCCAGAGATGCTCAATTGGGTTTAGGTCAGGGCTCTGGCTGGGCAAGTCAAGAATGGTCACAGAGTTGTTCTGAAGCCACTGTTTTGTTATTTTAGCTGTGTGGTTAGAGTCATTGTCTTGTTGGAAGATGAACCTATGGCCCAGTCTGTGGTCCAGAGCATTCTGGAAGAGGTTTTTATTCAGAATATCTCTATACTTGGTCGCATTCATCATTCCTTCAATTGCAACCAGTCGTCCTGTCCCTATAGCTGAAAAAAAAAAACATAGCATGATTGTATTGGGCAGGTGATTAGCAGTGCCTGGTTTTCTCCAGAGATACCACTTACAATTAACACCAAAAAGTCCAATCTTCGTCGTCTCATCATAGTTACATAGATTGCGAGGCTGAAAAAAGACAAGACGTCCATCCAGTCCATCTGGTAAAGTGTTGCAGTCCATCTGGTAAAGTGTTGCTCAAGTGTTGACCCAGAGGAAGGCAAAAAACCCCAACGAGGTAGAAGCCAACCGTCCTCATTTTAGGAAAAAAACTCCTTCCCGACTCCAATCTGGCAATCGGAAAAATCCCTGGATCAACGACCCTTCTCCAGAATCCTAGACACTGTAACTTGTTATATTATTACTAGTGATGAGCGATTATTATCGACAAAGTTGAAATCGGCACAGTTTTTATGTTGATCGAAATTTTTAAATCACGCGATAATTTAGGTTAAAATCTGTGCATCATCTATTAATATCGCGAAAATTTTCACCGTTTCCTGTCATTTGGCGGCAGAAAATCAGCTTACAGAATAGAGCAGGGTGAGATGTGTGTGGAACGTCATGACGGGGATGTGTATGGTTGCGATTGGCTGGAAAAATCACATGACCTCGTTTTACATAGAACAGCCCTTCCTGTTCATGATCAGTGTCTCTCAGCGTCTCATAGCAGTAGGACGTGGCTCTCCCCGTGTCCAAACAGCTCAGCGAAATTATTCTATTTCTTCACAGAGAAAGCTCTACTGTTAGCTGTGACCCTTTAAACAACTTAGTTAGATCAGAGATTGGAAGATTTTTTTGTAGTTAGGTAGAAAATTTTTAAAAGGAGCATCTACCGCTGAAAAAGTCACGGAGGGGAGCGGAGGGGGGGGGCCGCGGGCGCGAACACAGACAAGCTCTATAAAAAAAATACTGGAAAAAGTTCCCCAAGACTTAGTGTAGACATTGCACTGCATAGCTTTATTATTAACAGTTTTCTATTGAAAAATTTCCTGGATATTGGGCAGCCCGAACTTATATTAGGATAAAACATCTTTTTTAGTAACTGCAGGTCCCTTTTTTAGGTGCAAAAAATCCACTTTTATTATCATATACATTTCAGATAGGTGTTCTTTTTCAATTTTGCCCATTTCCAGCTTTGTTGATATAGCTACCTTGCAGTTAAATTAGAATCCAGCAATTTGTAGTCAGCACAGGTTGATGGTGCCAAAAATACCTTTTATTATCCGAATACATTTCAGATACGTGTTTTTTCACTTTGGCGCACTACAGCTTTGTTCATTTGGCACCTTGCACTTAAGTGTGAATACAGCAATTTTTTTAGTCAGGGCAGGTGAATTGAAAGGTGCCAAAAAATACCTTTTAATTATCCGAATACATTACAGATAGTGTTTTTTGCACTTTTGCCAGTCCAGATTTGTTTTATAGAGCCACCTTGCAGTTAAATTTGAATCCAGCAATTCTGTAGTTACCACAGGTGAATTGGTAGGTGCCAAAAAATACCTTTTATTATCCGAATACATTACAGATACGTGTTTTTTCACTTTGGCGCACTACAGCTTTGTTCATTGAGGCACCTTGCACTTAAATGATAATACAGCAATTTTGTATCACCACTGGTGAATTGAAAGGTGCCAAAAAAATACCTTTTATTATCCGAATACATTACAGATACGTGTTTTTTGCACTTTTGCCCAGTCCAGATTTATTGATAGAGACACCGTGCAGTTAAATTTGAATCCAGCAATTGTGTAGTTACCACAGGTGAATTGATAGCTGCCATAAAATACCTTTTATTATCCGAATACAGTACAGATACGTGTTTTTTTAACTTTGGGGCATTACAGCTTTGTTCATTGAGGCACCTTGCACTTAAATGTGAATACAGCGGGGGGCGTGGCCTGACATGCAGGCAGGAGGACGCACACAGTAGGAGCTCCGTGCAGGCCTACTATTCAGAGAGTGACTAAAGCATGAAAATGCCACCTAAGAGAGCCAAAAAGGGGCCCAGGATTGCCCCTGAACCCCTGCACCGGTGGACGAGGCAAAAACTTCTTTGAGCCCCTGAATCAGAGGAGCAAAGGGCCCCGGGGGCCCATGGCGGCACTTCAGAGCAGGCGCCATTTCCCTTCCTGAGCGGGAACGCGGCCTTTAATGGCAGACACGGAGCGCAGCAGAGATCTGCAGGGACCCCGGGCGTTCCTTGGCGGGCGGCCTCCCGACGGGGGACTCCCATTGCCCAGGGGCCCCCACCCCTTACTGCGGAGGAGTGAATGCTCCTGGGGGCCCCCACAACGAGGCCGGGCGCCATTTCCCCGGGGGAGGAGAGGACTCGAGCTGGGGAGATCGGGAGGCGAGAGGGGAGGAGTTGGCGCCACTTTAAAGATGGGCTCGGAGGGACCCCCTGCACAGAGATACAGGGGTCCGCCACCCCTCGGTGTGCACCGGAGGGGTCGGAGTTTTTCAGAGAAACCGAGCCCCGACGGCGGCACCCCGGGAGGGGCAGGGGAGCGTCGGCCCCATCTCCGGAGGTCCGATCACCAAGGACCCCACCGGCCAGAACACAGGTGCCCAGCTGCCCTCTCGGGACCGCCATGGGGAGAGGGAAGCAGGGGGACAAAACCCGGGGGGACCCCCAGGGGGCCCTATTCCGGGGTGCCCTTTTCCCCTTTCCCTACAGGGGGAAGCCGGTGACTTCAAGGGGCCCCCACTACCAACGCCGCCGGGGGAAGGAGGGGACCGGATTACACCCACCATAAGGGACAGGGGGGGATTGGGGCCCAGGGGGGACCAGGACTGTGCCATGTGCAGTGGGGTGGGGGTGCCGGGGCCCGTTGAACTGGAGCCAGCACAGGGACTCTCTTACCCTCGATTCAGTGAAGGGGACAGGGGGGGGGCAGACGTCCAGATGAGGGGGCAAGGCTGTAGGCAGAGGCTCCCCCAAAGGAGCCCATGGCCCCCAGTGGCAGTGAGGCAAAGGTGAAGGGGCTGGGGGCCAGCCAGGCCCTTGTGTAGAGGAGGATTGAGGGGGCATTGATTAATTTCACCCCGAAAAGAAAAGGATCATTTGTTTCCTCCCTGTTCAATGGCCAGGGGGCATGCTCTAAGAGACTGTACCGATCCCCCTTTAAAGGCCCTTTAGTAGGGGCGGATCACAAATCCAGGGGTATATTGTCCCCCCCAGACAGCCCCCGGAGGTTGCTGGTGGGCCTAACATCAATGTCTTAAAATGCCCAGGCTCCTTGCCGGAGGACTCTCAATTTCCGTCCCCAAGAAACCCCTCTGATTTTAAAACCCCTGACACACGAAAAAAACCCGCATTGGGGATCATTAAAGGCATCCAAGGGGTCCAGGGGCTCTTAATGCTTTACCGACCAAAAATGACATGGCAGCCATGGGAGCTGATATCAAAAACTCATGGGAGAAAGAGCTGGGAAGGTCAAACCGACATGTCAGCACATTCAGGCTAGAGCGGATTCTCTGGAATCCACGCATTCTTAGTCCAAAAATCTATCCTAGATCTCAAACGGCACCCCAGTCGAAAAACAATCGCTTCATCAACACTTAGTCGAAACCCGTTTGACGACTTGGAGAATAGAAATAGGAGGAACAATGTTAGAATTAGAGGCCTCCCCGTGTCGGTCAAACCACAGGATCTACTCCCGTATTTGCGAAAGCTATTCAATATGCTCATGGGAAAAGCTCATGACTCTCCTGTCGAAATAGATAGGGCCCATAGAGCCCTCCGCCCTATGAGTCAGGATCTCACCAAACCAAGGGACATAATATGCCGACTTCATCATTATACCACAAAAGAGGACATAATGAAGAAAGTGAGATTGGCCCCCACCATTTTATTTGAGGGGGTTTTGATTAGCCTTGTTCCCAGGGCTTGTCGAGACGTACCCCTTCGGCTCCGTGCTGCACTGAAGCCCTTACTGGCTCTGCTGCAGCATAGGCGGATAGCATACCGTTGGGGCTATCCCTTTAGCGCTGCATGTCAGGATGGAGGAGGGCACGGTGACATTTAGAACACCGGCAGACTTACCGGTGTTTCTTACAGCGCTGAAACTTCCCAGGGTTGCAATTCCGGACTGGGACTCGGCTGCGTCTAATGCCCCGCAGCTGTTGCCAAACCTACCAACCTGAACTTTACCAGAACGGAAGGGCACACAGGACCCCCCAAAAGGAGCAGCGTCTACTGAGATCCCAGAGGGTGGTCTCGAGAATAGAGAAAGTAAGGGGGGGGTCCTTCTCGTCATGGGACACACAACACACAATGAGGCTCCAAAGCCGGATATCGCTGTAGGAGCGAGGTGGAATGTTATGTTACAAATACGATGTGTGTGTCCACCGGGACAACTATTGGCTACTGTATTCACTATGTCATTCTCTGACCCATTGTTTATGATAAAAAGGTACTTGTTTTTCCATAGGCCCCACGACAGACCTATTCCCACCTAGGTTATCTTATTCTATTCTACCTAGGACTACTAGGGTGACTTGTCCTCCTCCCCCATTAGGTGCTTGACGGATACTGTGTATCTGTCATTAGCAGAGGTTGATTCTGCAAAGTGTAGTTTTTCTTGCTGGCCTGTGTATTGGTGCTCAGGCCTTAATTATAGGTTTTCTTACATTGGATAGTTTAAAGGGCGGGGCGGGGCGGATCGTGCATCGCTTCTGCGATTGCAGTGTTGACTGATTGGCCCTCACTCATAGTATGGCGACTTTCAAAATAGCTTCCCTTAATGTCAAAGGGTTTAATGTGCCAGAGAAGCGATCACAAATTCTCTATGCTATGCATAAGCAGAAGACCATAATATTTTGTGCAGGAGACCCATCTCCTAGAGGGGCATCTCAGTTTCTTTCAAAAATAGATACTTCCCACACTGGTACTGGGAGTAGTAACCCGACCCACAAAACCAAGGGTGTAGCCATATTTTTCCACAAAGACCTCCCAGTTACAGTCTCAGAAGTTAAGCGCGACATGGACGCCCGATACCTCTTTATTAATTGCGACATTGGAGGATCCTCCTACTCCCTTGCCACCATTTACTCCCCGAAGCAGGGCCAACCCACTTTCCTACATAGGGTGCTAGACGAATTGAATGAGTTCGCTCGGGGGAAAATAATTTCCCATGCGGGATTTTAATTTAGCTTTACAGCCCGGTACAGACACCTCAATGGTCGCTCGTTCGGTCCCCGTCCACACAAATTGAACAGAATTCGAAGGCTCCTACACGATATGCAGCTCTGTGATGTATGGAGAATTTTCCACCCGAACGTACGGGACTATACTTTCTACTCTTATCCCCATGCAGGATACAGTAGAATTGACTATGTGTTCCTCCAGCATGCTCTTCTGCCTGAGGCTTTGAACCCGAGTATCGGGAACATCTTGCTCTCCGACCACGCCCCGGTATCATGCGAGCTGCACATCCCACATGTGTTACCTAAGCAATTTAATTGGAGACTAAATGAGTCCTTGCTCAATGATTCGATTTATGTGGCAGACCTGACCCAGACTATTAAATTGTTCGCCATCACACACTCTTCAGATACTACCCTACCCCAAATTAAAAAAGGAATCGCTAAAGTGTGTCATGCGGGAGTGCTAATCAAACACGGAGCCCGTCTGAAAAAGTGAGGCAGCTTTTCAACTTAAAAAATTGTTGGACAAACTGGCGGAACTTGAAAATCTGCATAAAAGGACCTTGGGGGACCCACATCTACGGGGAACTCATGCAGACACGACAGGAGCTTAAGAAACTGGGTTTGATAGGAAATCGGCCAGATTTAGGCAACAGTGTGCAGGCAAATTCTACATCGGAAGCAACAAACCGGGAAGAAAAGCTTGCTAGATCCCTAAGAGATAAAAGAAGCAGCTCTAAATTTTTTTCCTCGATTAAACTAGGAAGGGTGGGTCAACATTTTACACCAGGGAAATCCTAGATGAATTCCAAAGCGTATTATAGGGAACTCTATGGTCCCCCCCCACCCAGGCAGTGGCGTAAAAGTAGACAAGATCAAGGGAACCCAAAGGCCTTTACGAACCTAGCACCCGGGCCTGCACTTGATAGAGTGCGTTTAGATGCATTGGAAGCCCCCTTCTCGACACAGGAGCTAGAGCTGGTTGTCTCATCCCTCCCATCTGGGAAAAGCCCAGGCCCAGATGGGTTTAAACCCCCAAATTCTATAAAGTGTTTTTAAAAAAAGAGCTGATTGGACCCTCTCCTAGCATCTTTTAACTCGGTTACGGGTAAAACCAAACCCTTCCCCCCGTTTTA
>JAODAL010021820.1:0-66157 GCA_025379985.1 Phyllomedusa bahiana
ATTTCCGGGTAGGTGTAATGTAATCCCGGGGTATGGTGTAATTAATCCCTGGGGTAGGGGGAATAAACCCTGGGGTACAGTGTAATGTAACTTGGGTTTGGTGTAATGTAATCTCTGGGGGTTTAGTGTGTAATGTATCTTGGTTTCGTGAGTAATGTAATCTTTTGGGGGGCGAATGTAAAACCTGGGGTATGGTGTGATGTAACCCCGGAGTACATGAGTTATGTAATCATTTTTAGGGTTCATTTGTATATGATACATTTTTTGGGGTACAGTGAATTTATTATTTCTTAGTACAATTTTGCAATTTTTTTCTAAGGCAGTTAGAATGTAATGTCTGTGGCTCCCATGTGTAATATATTTTATTTCTGGGGTGCAGGGTGAGTGATGTAATATTGATGTTGGATGTAATAAATTTTTTTTTTGGGGTTTTTTCAGTAAGTGAATAAGTGTTCCTAGGGGTGCAGTGAGATTGGGTTTATTATTTCCCTCATTTTGTTGTGTGTGTGGAAGGGGTTAGTGAAATTTGCTGCATTGCCAAAATTTTTTATTTCCATCTAGAGGGGTTAAAATTTTCGGGGGCTGCTTTGGTTTTTTTTATTGCCGGGTGGAGTCCCCGTCCGGTCAAAAATTCTAATGAGGAGCCCCCCATAACCCTTAGGGATTGCACCAAAAGTGTTATCCCATAAAGTCCCGGCCCTCCAGTGGGGCTGCTTCACTGCGGGAGGGAAGAAAGGGAAGGGGGGAAGTGAAAGGAAAGGCGAGTGAAGAGGGGGAAAGGAAGATAGGGAATGAAGGGAAAAATTGTTCCCCACCCCCCCTTATTGAACCCAAAATTCGCCCTGCTAGTAGGGTTTGCAAGGGGCGTGCATCCCCCCTGCTCCAGGCCCCATACACCGTTGGGTTTTGCAGAGGGCATGCACCGTATGCTCCGTGCCCCCTACACAGGTTGGGTTAGCAGAGGTGCAGGGGAATCCGTCTGCTCCCCGGGCCCTACACAGTAGGGTTAGAGAGGTTGAGTGAATCCGTCTGTCCAGGGCCCCATACACAGTAGGGTTAGCAAAGGTGCGTGACATCGTCTGCTCCAGGACCCCTTTCACGAGGGTTAGCAGAGGGCAGTGACGACCGTCTGATCCAGGGCCAAAACACAGTGGGTTGCAGAGGTGCAGTTGACATCCGTTCTCGGGGGCCCAATACACAGTAGGGTTAAGGGTGCAGGGGAATCCCTTTTTGGACCCATAAAAGTAGGGGGTTTGCAGAGGTGCAGTGGCATCTGTCTCTCCAGGGCCCCAAAAAACGTAGGGTTGAGAGGGCAGTGAATCTTCTCCCAGGGCCCCAATCACGTAGGGTTTTGCAAAGGGGGGCAGTGAAAATCTGTCTTTCTCCGGGCCCAATCACGTAGGGTTTAGCAGGGTGCATGAAATCTGTCTGTCCAGGGGCCCAATACAAGTAGGGTTACGAGGTGCAGTGACATCTGTCTGTCCCAGGGCCAATACACGTAGGTTTGCAGGGGTGCAGTGAATCCGTTCGCTCCCGGGGCCCCATACACAGTAGGGTTGCAGAGGGGCGTGAATCCGTTGTCCAGGGCCCCCTTTTAAGTAGGGTTTCAAAGGTGCGTGACATCTGTTGCTCCCAAGGACCCCATACAATTTGGGTTAGCAAAGGGGCAGTGACGCCGTCTGATCCAGGGCCAATAACAGTAGGGTTTGCAAGGTGAGTGAAATCCCTTCCTTGGGCCCATTTTACAGTAGTGTTAGCAAGGTGCGTGACACCGTTCTTGGACCCCATACACAGTGGGTTAGCAGAGGGCAGTGCACCGTTCTCTGGACCCCTACACAGTAGGGTTGCAAGGGTGCCCGTGACATCGTCTGCTCCAGGGCCCAATACACAGTAGGGTTAGCAGAGGGGCGTGACATTGTCTGCTCCGGGCCCAAACACAGTAGGGGGTTGAAGGGTGCTGACATTGTCGCTAGGGCCCAATCACAGTAGGGTTAGGGGTGCAGTGACATCTGTCTGCTAGGGCCCCAATACAGTTTGGGGTTTGCAGGGGTGCATGAAATCCCTCTGTCGGGCCCAACAACAAGTGGGTTAGCAGGGTGCTTTTACAAAAAAGTTGCTCCAGGGCCCCATACACAGTAGGGTTTGCAAAGGTTGGGAGTGAAATGTTGCTTTAAGGCCCAAAACAGTAGGGTTAGCAGAGGTGCAGTGGGGAAACGTTGATCAGGGCCCAATAAAAAGTGGGTTAAGAGGTGCAGTGCATCCCTTTCTACCCAATAAAGTGGGTTAGCAGAGGTGCAGTGACTCCCTTCTGGGGCCCCATACACAGTGGGTTACAGAGGTGCCCTGAATCTGCTGCTCCAGGGCCCCAAAACACAGTAGGGTTAGCGGGGTGCAGTGAATCCGTCTGCTCCGGGGCCGTAAAACAATAGGGTTAGCAGAGGGCGTGACATCCCGTCTGTCCGGGGGCCCCCTACACGTAGGGTTAGCAAAGGCTCAGTGAATCTGTTGCTCCGGGGCCCCTTCCAGTAGGGTTTGCAGAGGTGCAGGCCAAAGTTGATCCAGGGGGCCCCCTACACGTAGGGGGTTTGCAGTGGGGAGTGCATCCGTCTGCCCCCTAGCCCAAACACAGTAGGGTTAGCAAGGTGCAGTGACGTCCGTCTCTCCCGGGCCCAAAACAGTGGGGTTAGCAGGGGTCAGTGCATCCGTCTGTACTGGCCCCATAACCCAAATAGGGTTAGCAAGGGGGGCGTGAATCTGTCTGCTCCGGGGGGCCCCCTACACAGTAGGGTTACAGAGGTGCAGTGACATCGTCGTCCGGGGCTCCCTAAACGTAGGGTTAGCGAGGGTGCAGTGACGTCCGTTCTGCTCCCGGGCCCCATACACATTTTGGGTTAGCGAGGTTGCAGTAAAATCCCGTTTTCTCCGGGGCCCCATAAAACCCGGGAGGGTTAGCGGGTGCAGTGACATCCGTTGCTGCAAGGCCCCATAAACCACCTAGGGGTTAGCAGAGGTTTTCGGGACAAGCTGCTTCAAAGGGGCCCCATTTAACAGTTGGGGTTAGCGGGGGTTGAAAATGGAAAATCGTCTGCTCAGGCCCCAAAAGAGGGGTTAGCAGAGGGGGCATGACATCCGTCTGCCCGGCCCATACCAGTAGGGTTGCAGAGGTTTTAGTGACATCCGTCTGCTCCGGGGGCCCCATACACAGTAGGGTTTGCAGACGGCAGTGACTCCGTCTGCTCCGGGCCCCGATAACCCGTAGGGGGTTGCAGAGGTTTTTTTCAGTGACCCTCCGCTGTTCCGGGGCCCCAAACAGTAGGGTTTTGCAAGGTGCGGGGACATCCGTCTGCTCCGGGGGCCCCCTAACGTAGGGTTACAGAGGGCAGTGACACCCTCTGCTCGGGGCCCCATACACAGTGGGGTTACAGAGGTGAGTGGCATTTCTGCTCCCCGGGGGGCCCCCACACAGTAGGGTTAGCAGAGGGGCAGTGGCATCTTTTCTGCTCCGGGCCCCAATAAACCCGTAGGGTTAGCAGAGGGGGCAGTGAATCCGTCTGCTCGGGGCCCCCTTTCCAAGTAGGTTAGCAGAGGTGGGGCATCTGTCTGTCCGGGGCCCCATACAAAGTAGGGTTAGCAAAGGGCAGTGACTCCCTCTAGGGGCCCCTACCCAGTAGGGGTTAGAGAGGTTGCAGTGACTCCGTTCTGTCCGGGGCCCCAACACGTAGGGTTAGAGAGGTGCAGTGAACATCTTCTCTCCGGGGCCCCTACACAGTAGGGGGTTGAAGGGTCAGTGAAATCAGTCTGTCGGGGGCTCCATCACAGTAGGGTTTGCAAGGTGCAGTGACATCCTTGCTCCGGGGCCACCCTACACGTAGGGTTACAGAGGTGCAGTGACATCCCCTCTCTTCGGGCCCCAAAACCGGGGTTAGCAGAGGTGCAGTGACATCCGTCTGCTCCGGGCCCCATACACAGTAGGGTTAGCAGAGGTGCGGTGTCTGTACTGTTATCTGCAGCATCTCCCGCTCTTCATGGTCTCCGCCCTGTATACAGCCGCCGTGTCCGCGCTCGCCCTGGTGGAGGTGATGACAGCGGCCGCCGCCGAGACACAGGCAAAGTGCAGCCGGGAAAACGTGAGAGTTTGAAGAGAAAGAGAGTGCCCGAGACCCACCACAGAGTAAAAGGGGGGGTACCAGCATCCAAAACACATCCACTCACACAGCATCCAAAATTAAAGCATCCAAACACTCAAACACACCGCACCAACCCATACCAGCACACAACAACACCCTCAACAGCGTCCAACACCCAAAACACACAGCGAAACCACATCAACGCGTCCAACACACATCACACACATCCCAAAACACATACACAGTACCCAAAAACCCCACACAGATCCCAAAAAAACCACCAACCACTACCATCACACGCACACAGCATCCAACACCATCAACACACACGATCCAACAACTCACACAGCACCCCAAAAAACCCCAAACCACAGCACCAACCACTCACACAGATCCAACACACAGCACACAGCGTCCAACACACAAAAAATCACACAGCACCCCAAAAAAATCACAAACCCTCCAAAACCTACAAGATTCCAACCACATCAAAAAGCATCCAAAACACTCCAAAACCCGCGTCCAACACACATCCCACAGCACCCAACACACATCACACAGTACCCAACACTCATCACACAGCATCCAACACACATCACACATCACACATCACATCACACAGCACACAACACACATCACACATCACACAGCATCCAACACACATAACAGCTCCATCACACTCACACGGCCTACACATCACCAAACACACAGGTCCAAAACACACACAAAATCACCAGCATCCAAAACATCCCACAGCGTCCAAAAACACATACACAGGGCCAACACACATCAACATACACGCATCCAACCACATACCAAACATCCCCAAAACACATCACACAGCATCCAACACACATCACACAGCGTCCAACACACATCACACAGCACCCAACACACATCACACTTTCCCAACACTCATCAAACACACCCCGCATCCCAAACCCCATCACACATCAACAGCATCCCACACACCCCAAGATCCAAACACATATCACACAGCATCCAACACACATCACACAGCATCCAACACACATCACACATCACACAGCATCCAACACACATCACACATCACACAGCATCCAACACACATCACACAGCATCCAACACACATCACACATCACACAGCATCCAACACACATCACACAGCGTCCAACACACATCACACAGCGTCCAACACACATCACACAGCATCCAACACACACACAGCATCACACAATCCCACAGCACCCCAAAACCCCATCACACAGCGTCCAACACACATCCCACGCCCCAAAACACAACCCGTACCCCAAAATCATCACACAGCACACAGCATCCAACACACATCACAAATCCCAGAAACCACCACACACACACAGGTCCCCTACACATCACACAGCGTCCAAACCACACCCCAAAAGCGCCAAAACCCCACATCAACAGCGAAACAAAATCACACATCCACAGCGTCCAACCCATCAAACCCCCACGTCCAACCACATCACACAGCATCCAACACACATCACACATAAACACACATCACACAGCGTCCAACACACATCACACAGCGTCCATCACACATCACACAGCGTCCAACACACATCACAATACACAGGTCCCAAAACCCCATCCCCACTCCAACACACTTTAAAACAGCATCCAACACACATCACAGCGTCCAACACACATCACACAGCTTCCAACACACATCACACAGCTCCAACACCATCCCCGATCCAAAACCCCACACACAGCCCCAACCCATCACACAAACACAGATCCAAAAAACATCACACATCACACAGCATCCAAACCAACACACAAAACACAGCATCCACCAACCAACACACAGCTCCCCAAAACACATCACACTCACACAGTCCAACCACATCAACAGCATCCAACACACATCACCCAACACACATCACACAGCATCCAACACACATCACACAGCATCCAACACACATCACACAGCATCCAACACACATCACACATCACACATCACACAGCATCCAACACACATCACACAGCATCCAACACACATCACACATCACACAGCATCCAACACACATCACACAGCATCCAACACACATCACACATCACACATCACACATCACACAGCATCCAACACACATCACACAGCATCCAACACACATCACACAGCATCCAACACACATCACACATCACACATCACACAGCATCCAACACACATCACACATCACACAGCATCCAACACACATCACACAGCATCCAACACACATCACACAGCATCCAACACACATCACACAGCACCCAACACACATCACACAGCATCCAACACACATCACACAGCATCCAACACACATCACACAGCACCCAACACACATCACCCAACACACCCAACAAACCCTCCACAGCACCCCAACCACTCACAAGCACCCAACACACATCACACAGCATCCAACACACATCACCCAACACACATCACACAGCATCCAACACACAACACACATCACACAGCATCCAACACACATCACACAACACACATCACACAGCATCCAACACACATCACACAGCATCCAACACACAACACACATCACACAGCATCCAACACACATCACACAGCATCCAACACAATCCCAAAAGCATCCCAAAACACATCACAAAAGCATCCCCAAACACATCACCAAGATCCAAAAAATCAACAGCATCCAACACACATCACACATCACACAGCACCCAACACACATCACACAGCACCCAACACACATCACACAGCGTCCAACACACATCACACAGCGTCCAACACACATCACACAGCATCCAACACACATCACACAGCATCCAAAAACAATCACCGCACCCAACACACATCAAAACAGATCCCAAACAATCCAATCACACAGCGTCCAACACACATCACACAGCATCCAACACACATCACACAGCATCCAACACACATCACACAACACACATCACACAGCATCCAACACACATCACACAGCATCCAACACACATCACACAACACACATCACACAGCATCCAACACACATCACACAGCATCCAACACACATCACACAGCATCCAACACACATCACACATCACACAACACACATCACACAGCAACCAACACACATCACACAGCATCCAACACACATCACACAGCATCCAACACACATCACACAGCACACATCACACAGCATCCAACACACATCACACAGCGTCCAACACACATCACACATCACACAGCGTCCAACACACTCACACGCCCAACCCATTACACAGCATCCCAAAACACATCACACAGCCCCAACACACATCACACATCATCCAACACATTCCATCATCTACACACATCACCAACCCCCCCAACACACATCACACAGCGTCCAACACACATCACACAGCGTCCAACACACATCACACAGCATCCAACACACATCACACAGCATCCAACACACATCACACAGCATCCAACACACATCACACATCACCCAACACACAACACACATCACCCAAAAAAAACCCAAAACAAATTTTACACGCATCACAACAACATCACAACACACAGCATCCAACACACTCACACGCATCCCCAAAACACATCCACTCCCCACAGCGTCCACAACATCAACCCCTCCATCACACATCACCAGCGTCCAACACACATCAACCATCATCCAACACACATAACAGCATCCAACCCACAGGATCCAAACCACATACCCGCATCCAAACACACTCACATACAGAAAAAAAAGACAGGGAAAAAGAGAAAATGGAGTTTTTGCTGGTTTGCAGATAGTCGACCGTCACCTGTTATGTTGAGGGTCAGGGGTCTCTGCTGTTGCCGGGGTCAGGGGTCTCTGCTGCTGCCGGGGTCAGGGATCTCTGCTGTTGCCGGGGGTCAGGGATCTCTGCTGTTGCCGGGGTCAGGGGTCTCTGCTGTTGCCGGGGTCAGGGATCTCTGCTGTTGCCGGGGTCAGGGGTCTCTGCTGTTGCCGGGGTCAGGGGTCTCTGCTGCTGCCGGGGTCAGGGGTCTCTGCTGTTGCCGGGGTCAGGGGTCTCTGCTGCTGCCGGGGTCAGGGATTCTGCCGTCTCTTCTCCTTCTCTTTCCTGTAAGTGACTTTGCATCTGACAGTGAAAGTGAAAGCAGCAGCCGAGCACATGGGGAGGGGGCACTTACTTTCACTTTCAGGCTTCATTATCTAAGTTCTATAAAACTTTAAAGGGGAAGCTCCTGATTGTAGAGCATGAAGGTGTGCGCACAACGAGGACCAGACTGGCCCACAGGAGAACAGGAGAACCCCCCGATGGGTCTCTCAGCATGGCGGAGCAGGAAAGGTTTTTTTAACTGCAGATACATCATTGGGAGAGGCAGGAGGCAGAGTCCCGGAGGTTGAGGCAGGTGCAGTCATTTACAGTAGCTGTAGGGGGCTCAGCTGGTGGCCCCTAGAGTCAACTCCACCTGTGGGCCCCATGCATCCCAGTCCCACAACGTGCACAACACAAGCCGGAAGCCCTGCCCTAAGGTGTATAGAGATAGGGAAGAGCTCTGTGACTGCACAACCACATCCAGGAGGGGGCGCTGCTGTCCTCACTCTGCTCCCTGGTTACATCCAGAGCAGCCCACACGTTCTGCTGATGTGGAGAGAGGTGGAGGGGCTGCACCTCTCTCATATGAAACAAATCACACATCAGACATTTTAAACTGTATAAGAGTAACAATACAGATACATTGTATTAGAGCACCAATAAAGAGGACACATTGTATTAGAGCACCAATAAAGAGGACACATTGTATTAGAGAACCAATAAAGAGGACACATTGTATTAGAGCTCCAATAAAGAGGACACATGGTATTAGAGAACCAATAAAGAGGACGCATTGTATTAGAGCGCCAATAAAGAGGACACATTGTATTACAGCTTCAATAAAGCAGATACATTGTATTAGAGCACCAATAAAGAGGACACATTGTATTAGAGCACCAATAAAGAGGACGCATTGTATTAGAGCACCAATAAAGCAGATACATTGTATTAGAGCACCAATAAAGCAGATACATTGTATTAGAGCGCCAATAAAGAGGACTCATTGTATTAGAGCGCCAATAAAGAGGACACATTGTATTAGAGCGCCAATAAAGAGGACACATTGTATTAGAGCGCCAATAAAGAGGACACATTGTATTAGAGCGCCAATAAAGAGGACACATTGTATTAGAGAACCAATAAAGTAGACACATTGTATTAGAGCACCAATAAAGAGGACACATTGTATTAGAGAACCAATAAAGGGGACACATTGTATTAGAGCGCCAATAAAGAGGACACATTGTATTAGAGAACCAATAAAGGGGACACAGAGAACCAATAAAGAGGACACATTGTATTAGAGCGCCAATAAAGAGGACACATTGTATTAGAGCGCCAATAAAGAGGACGCATTGTATTAGAGCACCAATAAAGAGGACACATTGTATTAGAGAACCAATAAAGAGGACACATTGTATTAGAGCGCCAATAAAGAGGACATATTGTATTAGAGCGGCAATAAAGAGGACACATTGTATTAAGGCGTCAATAAAGAGGACACATTGTATTAGAGCGCCAATAAAGAGGACACATTGTATTAGAGCGCCAATAAAGAGGACACATTGTATTAGAGCGCCAATAAAGAGGACACATTGTATTAGAGCGCCAATAAAGAGGACACATTGTATTAAGGCGTCAATAAAGAGGACACATTGTATTAAAGCGTCAATAAAGCAGATACATTGTATTAGAGCACCAATAAAGAGGACACATTGTGTTAAGGCATCAATAAAGAGGACACATTGTATTAAGGCATCAATAAAGAGGACACATTGTATTAAAGACTCAATAAAGAGGACACATTGTATTAAGGCGTCAATAAAGAGGACACATTGTATTAAGGCATCAATAAAGAGGACGCATTGTATTAGAGTGCCAATAAAGAGGACACATTGTATTAGAGCGCCAATAAAGAGGACACAGTGTATTAGAGCGCCAATAAAGAGGACACATTGTATTAAGGCGTCAATAAAGAGGACACATTGTATTAAAGCGTCAATAAAGCAGATACATTGTTTGGATACCACAAAATCCTGTTTTGGAGAATAAAGCAACACTGTAACATTTCTGTTCCACAGATCTGAGGGCTCTGATGCTTTGTTTGGACTTTATCTCTTTCCCAATAGATATCGGCTTCTGTGGAAGCTGCTGGGACCCCCGAGGGGCAGCAGGGCACACCTACCGGCAGTGAAGCAGGAGCAGGAATGGCCATAACACCAGCCCAAGAAGGAGGAGCAGGAGAGGCCAGTCCAAGACAAAGGAGCACCACACTAGAGGCAGAGGACAGACAGAGAGAGGAAGATCTAGAGAGTTATAGAGAGACAAGAAACTGCAGATCTAATATTCCTAATAGTGCTACTCTGAGCCGCTCCACTGGACTGGGACAGGTTTTACGTGTAGGGAGCAGGCAAAATACATATTTACTAGAGGGACAATTGTATATCACAAGGCATTATGGGAAAGGGGCTGAGAAGCCCAAAGCGCCGTCTCTGTCGGATGTAACAAATCCTCAATTTGCTGTTGACCCACCGAATCTTGAGAAAGCAAAAGGGATTTTAGCCAAGCCAGTATCTCTCATCTGCAGACAACGCTGTTTCGGGATTTTTTGCCCTCGCCCAGGCGGGAAGCAGAGCGATACTGGCTGGCTGTGTGGGAGATATTGAGTGCTCGGGAAAGGGGAATATCTCTCTTGGGGGAGAGCCCCCGAACGAACGGCTTGTAGAGTTATGTTTAGCCTTTTCGCCCTCTTTTTAAGCATCTGCATATCACAAGGCAGTATGGGAAAGGGCTGAGCGCCCAAAAGCGCCCTCTGTGGGATGTAACAAATCCTCAATTTGCTTTTGACCCACCGAGTCTTGAGAAAGTAAACAGGATTTTAGCCACGCCAGTATCTCTCATCTGCACACAACGCTGTTTCGGGATTTTTGCCCCTCGTCAGTGCAGAGCAGAGCGATACTGGTTGGCTGTGTCGGAGGCATCGAGTAGCTCAGGAAGGGAAGATCTCTCCTTAGGGAGAGCACCAAACGAACGGCTGGTAGAGTTATGTTTTGCCTTTACGCCCTCTACTAAGCATCTGCATATCACAAGGCATTATGGGAAAGGGGCTGAGAAGCCCAAAGCGCCCTCTGTTGGATGTAACAAATCCTCAATTTGCTTTTGACCCACCGAGTCTTGAGAAAGCAAAAGTGAGTTTAGCCAAGCAAGTATCTCTCATCTGCAGACAACGCTGTTTAGAGGGCGAATTGTATGGTGACAATTCAAAGGCAGTAAAATGTGTTTGGCTTGGTTTGGGGCTGGACTCACATGGGGGGCAGATGTGGCACTGCGCTGCGTGGATGCTTCTGGAATGATGTATGTACCACCCTTCTGGATGCAACGGCTGGGCCCACCTGGGCTCCTGCTTATATCTGTAATGGGAAGCCCACGTGGCAGCCCACTACACTCCCCCACACACCCTGGGACAGTCTATGAACTCCTCCATTCTGGCCATGCAAATTCTGACTGAAAAACCAAAATGGCCCATAACGCGGCAGGGCATTTGCACAGAACCGAGCCGGTGGCATCATCAGAACCGGCTGGACCTACACTACGCCCTGATGTCAGACACCCCTATCCTGGGTGCTCCCTAAGTCCAGTTCTCGATTTCTCAGTCCCCCGGCCTCGTGCAAACATGGGAGTGGTGGCTATGTGTACGGGGAGTTCCATATTTTAAGATATGAAATTGGGGTATACCTTGGATCCACGATTCTCTCATATATCTTTATGAAACATCGAGGCCACTGCGGATGGGTTGGTTTCATTCAAGTCTTTGTTCTTGGGGTTGGAGTGTGCACATGTGTCGTCAGGTGCTAATTAATTGAAAAGAGGATCCTTTTGATGGGTCAACCTCCTGCTGTGCTAGCTTCCTATGGAAGAGCATTTACAATGGTCTGATTAACGTGTGAATTGAGCTTTCCTGGGGGCTGGGGGCCATCTGTGAGATCTGACCAGATACGAAGTTGGAGATGAAGTCATTTTTTTGAGTGACTTTTCCTCACACCTCCCCCCTTTAGAGGGCGCTAGGGGGCAGCACCTCGTGGTGCTCTCCCATGCGCCCGCCTGACCCCTCCCCCTGTCGGGACAACCCATCGGCGTTGCCGTGGTCTTGGCCTTTCCGGTGGCGAATGCCGAAGTAGTACTCTTGGAATGCTAGGCTCCAGCGTAGCAACCTCCCATTGGTTTCGGAGACCGTGTGTAACCAGCTCAGAGGGTTGTGGTCCGTTTCCACGATTAAATGACGCCCGTATAAGTAGGGCTGTAGCCGCTGCAGGGCCCACACTATCGCCAGGCATTCTTTCTCCATGGTGGAATAGGCCACTTCCCTCGGCAGAAGCTTCCGGCTGAGGTACATAACGGGATGTTCCTGTCTCGTTGTATCCACCTGGCTGAGCACTGCACCAAGGCCAAAGTCACTGGTGTTGGTTTGTACTATAAACTGCCGGGTGAAGTCGGCTTCTTGTAGCACTGGGGAGCTGGACAAGGCGGCCTTGAGGCCTGGAAGGCCGTCTCGCAGTCGTTTGTCCAATTGACTGCGGAGGGCAGCCTCTTCCTGGTGAGGTCCGTCAGGGGCTTTGCCAGGCTACTATAGTGTGGAACAAACCTCCTATAGTACCAGCGGTGCCCAAGAAAGACATCACCTGCTTCTTGGGGCTGGGGGTGGGCCAGGATGCGATGGCATCCACTTTTCGGGCTCTGGCTTCAAAGGCCCCCCCACCTTTCCCGGTTTCCCCAGGTAGTGGACCTCACTCATGCCCAGCTGCCACTTTTCCGGCTTGATGTTCAAGCCTGCCTGGCGGATACGTCCAAGCACCTGCGTCAGGGGCTGGAGGTGATCCTCCCAGGTGGGACTGAAAACAGCTATGTCATCCAGGTACGCAGCGCTAAACCCCTTTTAAATCCCTTTTGGGAGGTTTTTGACCATCCGCCCGGAAAAGTGGCAAAAGGCATTCTTCATGCAGAATGGCCAAAGACGGTGGCTCTTACGTTGAAAGGGGTGATAAAGGCAGAACGTTCCCCTTTCCTCACGGGTCAGGGGAAACTGCCCCAAAATTTTCCCCCGGGTTAAAAGGGTCCATTTGGTCAGGTAATTGGCCCCGACCCAAAAATGATTGAGCAGGTATCGATTTGGGGGGCATTGGGTTTCGCATTCGTGATCGGGGTTAAATTTTTAAACCACCCCGTTGTCCCCGCAGGAAACCCGGGGGGGGCCCATCCTTCTTGGGGGGTGAGGGGTTAAAAGGGGGAGGCCCCGGCATTTTTCTTTAATCTCTCAAAGAAATGCTGCTGCCTTCGGGGGAGTCCCCCATATGGAAAAACCCCGAACGGGGCGGGAAAATCCAAAAGGGGCTCCGTCTCACCTTCCCTTTGGGAGGTAGCCCCACGGGAAGGGCACATGCCTCCCGCTTTATGATGCGCCTTCAATTTATGTTCCCCGGTTTGGGAAAGGGTTCCGCCTTTTCCCCCGGTGGGTTTTTGGGGGGGACTGCTTTTAGGAATTTTTTGGTGCCGATATATGGGCCCTTTCCCCGGGTGCCCGAACTTTTCCCGTGTTTCAGGGGCCCGGGCCCACTTTCTTGACCCCACCCGGTAGGTCCCTCTCACAAGCGTTTTGGTCGTAACCCCGCTTCTGGTTTGGCCGGGGCCCCTCGAAAATTTGTTTCACCCAGCTGCGTCAAGGCCTACCCTTTTTTCCCCTGAAGGCGCAGACATACTCAAGGGCCCACCCCTCCGGGGTGCTAAGGGCTCCCTTACCCAAGCCCCTTCCCGAGCCGGGGCCCCCGTACAAGTTGCCCAAAACAGGGGCTCGAAGGGGGAGAAAACCCCTTTAGGGGCCCCGGTGAAACTTTCCCCGGGAAGCAAAAGGGAGGTGTGGGGGTTTGCTCCAGTGCACCCGTGGGTGTTGACCAAATTTTTAAGCATCTGCTTCAGGGTTTTCCATTGAACCATTTTTACACAGGGGGGTTAGTTTTTGGGGGTGGTACCGGGTGAACCCCCAAAATGTTGCACCTGTATCGCTTTTCCAAGGCCCCCATTAAATGCGACATGAACTGGGTCCCACCGTCAGGGGGCATTTCCTGGGGGAAAAACCCATCAAGAAGGGAAAAACTCCGGGAAGGCGGTGGCCACCTTTCGGCCCGAAAAGGATGACAGGGGCAAAGGGGTTCTGGGGACTGGTGGCGGTATTCTTTTCCGTCAGGCCCAAAAAAGGTTTTCCCCGGGGTGCTGGGAAAGGATCGCGGTTTAATCAACTCCACAGCCCCTCCTGAATGGCTCGTTTTATGAGGGACGAGGTACCCAATTTTTTTTTGGGTTTGGGCCCCTTTGGGCCCACCTTCCCCCCTCCCGACCCGGTGTCGCACGGAAAAAAGGCCGTTTGGGAGCCACCCTCAAATTCCCCCATCTTTGGCCAAATAGAAATTTCTTTGGGGAAACCTTTCCTTTTTTTTGGTGATCCCTTTTGGTGTTTTGGTTATCGGAAAACCGGGGCGCAAACCCCCAACCCAATCCAAACCCGGGAACCCGGGTGGGTCCACCAAACGTCGGGCCTGGGCCCGGCTCCGGGGGAACCCCCGGCCGGACTGGCACGTGGTGCAGCCATCCTTGGTCAAAAGCCCCCGGGGCGGTGTCTGAGACCGGGGGGCTGTGCCGCCTTCCCTTTAGAACTTTCGGCTGTTGTCAGCCGCTAACGCTGGGTGAAACTCTCGCTAGATGTGGCCGAAAGGGGTGAAAACTGCCACCCTATCTGTTTGGGGTTTCCCCCGGGCCTTTCTTTGGGGCCCCGGGCCCACCCCGGCAATTTCCGGTCCGGGTAGGAAATATGTCGGGCCCCCCGAGGGGGGCCTCCTGGCCCGGCCCCTTCCCCACTGGCGGTTTACTGCGGCCATGACCCGGGAAACCGCTTTGGTTTGGGGGTCCCCCCCCCTCGTGTCTATATAAGTCGCCAAACTGCTTGGCCCAACCTGGCCCAAAAAACATTTCCCGTTTGTGGGAAAACCCTGCTCTGTTGGGGGCCCCTTTTTTGGGAGCCCTGCCTTTTACCTGCATTTTCCCCCACCGCAGCTGTTTTTCCCTGTTTGCCGGTTTTGGGGGGCTCCCGCCCCTTTGGCCTTTCCCGAGAGCCCTTTCCCCACCTGAAAGCTCCCCCCCCCCCCCCCCCCCCACAGTGGGCTGGCCCCCCTGGGTTTTTCCCCTTTTGATGCCACACCAGAGGACAAAAGATTCCCAGCGGTTGCTTGGGGCCCCCACCTGGACAAAATTCCCGTGCCCTATTGAAAAACCCCCTGGGCCTTATCTCCTCAAAGGATTTGGGGAGGAACACACCATAAACCCCAACCCCCCTAAATCCCCTCAGTTTGCATTTATGCATGTTAAAACATGGGTCCACATTATTTTCGGGTTTTGGGTGGACAAAAAACATTTGGTGGGGCCGCCCTTTGGGGGTTCAGGGGCCTCAAAAAAAGGGGGTTTCCACCGGGCCCCCCAAAGTCTGTCCCTTTTAAAAAATATTGTGGGAAAAGTTTAAAGGGTACCCCCCCCTCCCGAATTCCCTGGGCCCCCCCCCGGCCCTGTACACCCCGGAAATTCTGCAGGGCCGGGACAACCCCCCTCCCAATTTTTTTTTCCGGAGGGAAAAACCCCGGGTTTCCCAGGGTTATGTCCTTTGGGGACCCCAAACTCAGGCCCCCCACAAATCATTTTCCTGCTGGGTCCCAAAAGTCCCCCTGGCCACGACCAGCTTCGGTGGAAATGGCTTTTGGGAGTTTTCAAAAGGGGCCTTTTCCCCCCTCCCCACACAAAACCCTTGGAGGGGCCCCTTTGGAAAAAGGGAAATGGGTTTGGGGGCCCTTTTTTGGGTTGGGGGGCATCCGGCCCTTTTGAAATGGGGGGCCCCGGCTTTTTTTGCAAATTTTTAAAGGGTTTTACAAAAGTCCCGGGGGTTTCCCCCAAAGATGGGGAAGCATGGGGCTGGGGGCCCCCCGGGTTAGGGGTAGGGAAAACCCCAAATTGGCCCTGCCGGGGGTTTCCAAATTGTGGGCTTCCCCGGCCCACGGGTGAACCGAATTTTTGGCATTAATTTATCCTTTTGAGGGTTTTGGGTGTGGAGGGGGGCCCCCTCCGGTTTTCCCGGGGGCAAGAAGGGTGCTGCTGGAGGTTTCCCCTGGGCCAGTTTCCAAAAAAAAACCCGGCTCCGTGGGGGATGAGCCTTTTTAAGGGTGGGGGACGGGTGTTTTTTTAACCCCGGAAAGGGGCCCCAATGGCTCTCTTGGGGGGCCCGCAGGGGGTCGGCCAGCTTTTTAAAGGTTTGGAAACCCAGATTTCAAACTTTCCGGGGGGGGCTTTCTTCCTTTACATTCGGGACTGAATATTGTTACTGCCGATTTAAACGCCTGCTTGCTTTATCGTAAAGGGCAGGGTGGCATCCCCCTGGGCAGGTTTCCCGAAGATTCTAAGGGTTTTACCCTGGGGACGGGGGTGTTAAAAAGGGCCGGCCCCCTGGTCCTAAAGGGCCCTGGTGTGGCGGAAAATTTTTTTTTGAATGCCAGCAAAATGGTGTTTTTTAGGTTCCCTTTATTTCCCGCATGTGAAAATTCCTCCCGCCCTTAAGGGTTTGGGGAACCTTTTTGGGTCTCATGAAAGGGACATTGAATGGGGGGTGGACTGGGCCTTTTTCAGCTAAAAACCCGGGAATTTTGGGGGGTTTACGTCCGCTTTTCCTTTCTCGGCCCGTTTCCCGACTTTTAGGCAGCTTTGCCCCCTATCCGCTCCAAAAGGGTTTTGCAGCCCTTCCCGCCTCTATCCCTCGGCTTTTCCGGGGGTTTGTTTTTGGGTGCTAGGAGGGCCTTTGTAGGGTTTTAAAGGGCTCCAGGCCTCAAGCTTTGCCGGGGAAACTTGCAGGAGAATAGCTTTAGGGTGAGTGCCCCCTGCCCCCCAAATTTACCAACTTTTTGGCCCGGCTCCCTTTGGGGGGCCCGAGTGGACTCCCCCCCTCGCCCCCTAGTCCACAGCCTGGTGGGCAGGGGGTTCCTCTGGGGTTTAATTCCGTCAACTGTTTCCTCCGGGCCTACTGCCTTTTTTTCCCTTGGCCCCCGACCAGGGCCCTCCTTGCAAAAATTTTGGTTTTTCTTTTATACCAAAAAAAAATGCAAACCTGGGATGCACCCAAAAAACCCCTTTTATTTGCAAAATCTGATTTGTCTAGTGCTGAGTTTATCTTAAGCCCCAGCAGCAAAACCCACTGCTGGTAGGCCCTTTGTGGGGCTTGGGGGGACGGGGCTCGGGACTCACAACACTAAATTTTCCTTTTATCCCACCGCTCTGCCACCCAATCTGTCAGGGGAAAAAAAGCACGGGGCCCCCCCCCCCCCCACTCGAGGGTCCAAAGGCGTGACTTGGGGTGTTATCCCTGAGTTGGTTTCGCTGCCCCTTGGGGGGGAAAAAAGGTAGCCCCGATACTGTTCCAAATGTTTTAAACCCCCGTCCCACAAGGGAACAGGGAGAACCCAGGGGAGGCGAGGAAACTAATCCTTTTCCAAGAATAAAGAACGGCTGCCCCAGTTTTAAATCGTTTGGTTATAAAAACGGTCCGGTTTTTCTGACTTATAAAAAAGGCCCGGAACCCGCCTTGGGCCCTATTTTATTATAGATGGTACCAGGGTTTTGAGGTGATGATCAAGGGCAGGGTAACCTCAAGATTTTAAAAAAGGTTTTTTTTGGGATTTTAAATTTGCCTTGGAGGAAGGGAACTAGACAATATTTATGCAAAAAGGGGTGGGAAGGAAATTTTAAAAGTTTTAAAAGGGGGCAGGAGGTGCATATATAAGTTAGGTTTTTCAAATTCTAAAGGGGAGTAAAATGTGTCCGTTACCGTTGGTTGGCTTGGTTTGGGGCGGGCTCACATGGGGGGCAGTTTTGGCCCCCGGCTGCGTGGAGCTTTTGGAAAGATGGAGGTAAAACCCCCCCCCTGGATTGCAACCCGGTGGGCCCAACCTTTGGGGTTTTGCTTAATTCCCCGTAATGGGGAAAACCCCGTGGCAGCCAATACACTCCCAACCAAAACCCCTGGGACGGTTTAAAGAAAAAGCTCCTATTTCCTGGGCATGGGGAAATTTTCTTGGGCTTTAAAATCCCAAAAAATTTGACCAACGCGGCAGGGCATTGGCACCGAACTGAGCCGGTGGCAATTTATCAGAACCGCGGGACCTTCTACTAAAGCCCTGATGTCAGACACCCCCATCCTATGGGGGCCCTGGTTAGGGTTTTGGATTTTTTAGGTCCCCCCCTGGGTCGTGGGGAAAATTTGGGGGGTTTTGGGGGGCTATGTGTTATGGGGGGTTTTTATTTTAAAATTTGAAAAATTTGGGGTTTTACCTTGGATCCACGATTCTTCCTTTTTATTTTATCTTTTATGAAAATTTCGAAACCCAATTTTCCGGGGTGGGGGTTTGGGTTTTAAATTTAAAGTCTTTTTTTCCTTGGGGTTGGGGGTTTTTCCAAAATGTGTGGGCCAAAGGGGCTAATTAAAGGGAAAAAAGGATCTTTTTTGGGGGAAAAACCCCCCCTTGCTGTTGCCAGGCCTTTCCTTTTGGAAAGAGCTTTTTCAAATGGTTTTTTGGGTTTAACGTGGGGGAAATTTAGCTTTCCGGGGGGTTGGGGTGGGGGCCATCTGTGAAAATCTGGCCCAGATTTTGAAAATTGGAGGGTGAAGTCTTTTTTTTAGTGAATTTTTTCCCCAACCCGGGAACCCGAATTTTGCCCCGAACCTGTGGCCTGGGAAAAAAGAATTTTGGACACATAAAAAAGATATAAACATATTGCACCCAAAGGGATTAATAGCACACAGGGCCTACAGAATATTGCAAACCCTCACATTGCAAAAAAACAAGCTTTCAAAGGATAGAACACACCCCACAGGGGTTTTAGCGCACAGCATATAGGAAAAAAAAGCATAAAACAAAAATTTTAAAACACCAGGTTAGCACATGTGATGATCTGGGATGTGAAGAAGGAAGAGGCCAGGACCTTTAATTTTTGATCAGAATTGGGGCCATTTATTTGTTTTGTTTGATGTGAAGAAGGAAGAAGCCATGATATGAGTTGTGACCTGAACGTGTGGCCAAGAGATTTGTGTGTGTGCTGTGAAGAAGAGGTAAGGGCCCTTTGGTTTTTGTTAGAATTTGGGCCATGGGTTGTATCTGTGTTTTAGGGAAGAAGGAAGAGGCGGGACCTGAGTTGTGCCAGAAAATGGGCCCTGGGGTTGTTTTCTCTGTGATTGAAGAAGAGGCCAGGCCCTGAGTTTTGTTAGATAATCTGTGGCCATGAGTTGTATCTCTGTGATGTGAAGAAGGAAAAGGCCAGGACCTGAATTGTGATCAGAACCTTGGGCCTTGAGTTGTATTTGTGATGTGAAGAAGGAATAAGCCAGGATATGAGTTGTGACCAGAACCTGGGGCCATGAGTTGTATCTGGGTGATGTGAAGAAGGAAAGGCCAGGACCTGAATTGTGATCAGAACCTAAGGTCATGAGTTGTATCTCTGTGATGTGAAGAAGGAAGAGGCAGGGACCTGAATTGTGATCAGAACCTAAGGTCATGAGTTGTATCTGTGTGATGGGAAGAAGGAAGAGGCTGGGACCTGAGTTGTGACCAGAACCTGGGGCCATGAGTTGTATCTCTGTGATGTGAAGAAGGAAGAGGCAGGGACCTGAGTTGTGACCCGAACCTGGGCCAGGAGACTGAAGAGCTAAGTTAAGGCCAGCACCTCTGAGAGAAGTAGATCAGGACTACTGTGCAGACTTTATAGCAGTTAGGTTCCAGCCAATACTGATGAGTTCTATAAACAGAAAATCTGGACTGGGGATATCCTGTGTATGTGAAGTGTGTTATCCTTCGACATAAATACATTTAGTTGGTGCTGTTCCCCATATCTACGACGGCTCTGGTGATTGTGTGTTGATCGTACAAACCCTGGGACAGTTGGGTAATTTGCTCTTGTTGGTTCCCGATGATTTCGAGAAGTTTTCCTCTCAATCGGCTCAAGCTTCATGGAAACAGCGACCACCCTCTTGTAAATCCCCTCTCCATCCACCAGGGCGGCCTTTTCTTCTCGCACCTCTTTTAATAACTGATAGAAGGAGCAGGGAATGTTCTCTTTATCATTGCACCTCAGCCTTTTTAGCTATGGGCTCCTGAGTTAAGGCTCCTGGAAGGGCTTATTGTAGATCAACATCACTGACACTAAACCCACCATTGGACGCTATTCTGAGAACCTTGTCTAGTCGGTAAATATAGACAACTCCTTACCAGGATCTTAATAAGTTGGGTGAAGTTGATAAAGAAGGTTGTGGCATCTTCTGGGGACCCAAAATCATCTTCTCTAGTAGTCACATTGTCTTGATAAGTTGACCTTGGCTTGTTCCACCACTTCCATAGACGGACCCTTAAAACGTTCCAGTCTTTGCTGCTTTTTCACAGCACTCATGCACCGCCACTATTCCATATACTGCAGGACAACATCTCTCTGTGTGTTATACCCTTCTTCTCCAGCTGGGGTTGGAACCTGGGAAGGTTCTCCTATGGAGGTAGTGTCCCTCAGGCTGCATCTTTGCACATTGACTGATCTCGCCATGGCTGCCATAAGCACCTCAGACATAGCAGAGGCCTCAGAACTGGCCTAAGATAGATAAGGGGGGTAAACATCTACCTGGCCTCCTCTTCCTCATTATGCTTGACTCCTGATGCAAAGTCTGTGATCCAGGTCTCCTAGGAAAGGTGTTTTTAACCCTGTACTGACATTTAAACATATGTCATAATGATGATAATTGATTACAGCCGCCTCCAATCCCTGCTGTTTAACACTTTAGACACTGCACAGATCGTTCCTCACTCCAATATCACCCCCCATAAGAGAATGAAGGGGGCTGAGCAGTTACCATGGCAGCTAGAAGCTTAATAAAGACCTATATAGCTTCCATGTTACTGCTCCTATTACTTCCTGCCTCTAGGAAGAAAGTAATAGAGGCGTCCTCTTGGTAGACCCTTCTGCTCTATGTGTTGAGGGGGTGTTAGCTCGGAGTTATCACAGACACAGGTTTTTGGTGCAAAACGTAAACATAAAGTTTATTGTCTCTTGGACGTAACAACACAAGATATATCTGCTTCTAAACGGAAAACAAACAAAGTCCTATCTACAGGGTAAAACAAGGAAGGCAACATGACCAGTCTCCCCAGGTCAGTAGTAAAGACCTTCAGAGAACTCAGAGGCAGCACTTCCACACTACACGGAGGTTTCCAGCTTTATCACGCCGCTCCCCCCTGGACTGTGTCAGCTGCCTCTTATCAGGCTGGTCAGGCCCAGGCTGGAGTATGGGAGCGACCTTTCCCACCCAGGCTCTGCGGCCGCTCCATAAAAAACCCGGCCCGGACTATTATAGCACTAACAGGGCAGCAAAATAAACATCACTGACAACTAAATATAAGGTTTATATATCCCCGGGTGCAGCCTCCTTGGTGACACCTTCCATCAACAACTCTACCCCTTGGCCTTTTACAGTGTATAATGCAGGTAGGTGTACAGGCAATTAAGCCTCCTAGGGGTCAGGTACCCTACAGGGACAAGCAGATATTTAAACAATAGAAAAAGTTTTATAAAAATAAAATATAAAGACTATTAAAACAAAAAAAGTTACACATAATTGGCTTCTCCACATTAGTAAACGTCTGATATTTTAAAATGTAACACTATCCATCCCATAAGCTGAACATTGCAGGGGAAAGAAGGAAAACAATTCCAAACACTAAACTTGTATTTTTTTTGCTCATTTCACATCCCCAAGAAACTAGAATAAAAAATGATCAAAAAGTCACCTGTCCTAAAATGGTAAAAACTGCACCTCTGCCCTCAAACCAGGCGGCGTCACTCAGACCCATAGATGGAACGACAGAACATGTCACTGAGATCGCTCCAACCTGCAGACTACACATAACAGGTTATTTCGGGAGTGAACGCCATAAAACCCTCCAGAAATTGGTGCAAGTACAACTTTTCTTGCATTTCTTCCAAATTAAATTTTTGGGGATGGGGTTTCCAGTACATTCTATGGTCAACTGCACCACTAAAAAGTCTATCTGATCCCCTAAATAACAAGCCCTCACCTGTCTCTGTAGAAGGAAAAGTAGGAAAGCGCTGGCTTTTGGAAGGTGAAGAGGGGTTAATGGAATAGGCACCAAGCAGGTGAACGCTGCCCCCTGTGTGCGGGGCTGGTGCACTGTAACGTCCAGACGAGTCGTGTCTGGGATGAAAGCTACAGTCACAACTTGCTCCAGTTCATAGAGTCTGATTATTTGGGTCACTTCCTAGGTCCGATCCCGGGGCTGATACAGCATCAGCTGAAGATTGGTCACCTTCTAGCTCCAGCCACCTCCAGCACACGGGCAGGTAGACCTCAGCTCTTGACTTTACCTCCTGGCGCAGGACTGCCCCCTGCAGGGCTATAATGGTCACTTCTGTCCTTCCTAATGAAGGAAGGCGCTCAGTGGTCAGTGGCGGCTGCAGCCACACAAGCATTGCCCGCATGGCACCAATGCACTGACTACAGGCGATTGCTGGCACAGTCACCTCACAGACGGTTCTGCAGTCATTATGGAGCAACCGCCGGATATTCCTCAACAGCAGCTCATTAAAGGGGTTTTGCCACAATGTAATGTTGATATGGAATCCTCCAAAATAGGTATTTAATCACTTTTCTAAATATATGTGATTACAAAAGGTGAAGCCTGTGACAGCTACAGCATTGCTCAGTCCCCCTTAGTTACCTGAAAGTTTACATTAGACACGACCAGCAGCTGACAGGAGCTGATCTGGCCGCGCTTGCCTGTTTGCACTTCTTATCTGGTGACAGGGAATATGAAGGAGCTTGCAAGGGGCTGGGGAGAAAGTGCAGTATATGAGTCTGTCTGCTGTATATAGAATCCACTGTTGTAATGTTATTATTTGAGTAAACTTTTGAGAAGCTCCCTTCTTCCTCACTCTCTGCTCACCCCCTCCCTCTCACCCCTGCAGAGTTCATGACTCAGCATGATTTGTTTATATTCTCCGCTGAGCTGATAAGGAGGTAAGGAACTCACTTCATGGCAAAACCCCTTTATAACATCACAGACAGAGAGGACGCAGCCACAAAGGATACAAAGTTACTTTACTCAATATAACACGATACTCAGGGTCTCCCGGGTCCATCCCTATAAACAAAGAGACAAACCCCACCACCGAGCAACCGCCAAATAAAGGGCGACCCCGATCAGGGACCGTATCAGGGACACACTGACCGCTCCCTACATAAAGGTCACACTGTATCCTACAGATACATCGATGATATAACCAAGAGGATCTGCAGCAGCTTCGGTCACTTCAAATGTGAGGGCACAGACAGGACCAAGCTAAAGCCACAAAGCTGACGCCACTGATCATAGTGAACTCCCAACGGGTCCCCTGACGAATATTACAGGTTCATTAGGGACAAAGGAGGTTTTGTGCCAAAGCAGATCTATTATTATCACTATTGGCCAGAAGGGGGCGCTGCTACAAACTAATGGAAACTAGGAACAAAATATGACCAAACAGCAACAATGTATAACAAAGCTGAAAACACTGGATGTATAAACAATGTGTCAGAGGATAGATAGCAGGACATAGAGCATAACCATGGGATAGAGGATGCATAACAGGAGATAGAGCATAACCATGGGATAGAGGATGCATAACAGGAGATAGAGCATAACCATGGATGAGAGGATAGATAGAAGGACACAGAACATAGCCATGGATGAGAGGATAGATAGAAGGACACAGAACATAGCCATGGATGAGAGGATAGATAGCAGGACACAGAACATAGCCATGGATGAGAGGATAGATAGAAGGACACAGAACATAGCCATGGATGAGAGGATAGATAGCAGGACACAGAACATAGCCATGGATGAGAGGATAGATAACAGGACACAGAACATAGCCATGGATGAGAGGATAGATAGCAGGACACAGAACATAGCCATGGATGAGAGGATAGATAGCAGGACACAGAACATAGCCATGGATGAGAGGATAGATAGCAGGACACAGAACATAGCCATGGATGAGAGGATAGATAGCAGGGTATAGAACATAGCCATGGATGAGAGGATAGATAGCAGGACACAGAACATAGCCATGGATGAGAGGATAGATAGCAGGACACAGAACATAGCCATGGATGAGAGGATAGATAACAGGACACAGAGCATAGCCATGGATCAGAGGATAGATAACAGGACACAGAACATAGCCATGGATCAGAGGATAGATAACAGGACACAGAGCATAGCCATGGATCAGAGGATAGATAGCAGGACACAGAACAGAGCCATGGATGAGAGGATAGATAGCAGGACATAGAACATAGCCATGGATCAGAGGATATATAGCAGGACACAGAACAGAGCCATGGATGAGAGGATAGATAACAGGACACAGAGCATAGCCATGGATCAGCGGATAGATAGCAGGACACAGAACATAGCCATGGATGAGAGGATAGATAACAGGACACAGAGCATAGCCATGGATCAGAGGATAGATAGCAGGACACAGAGCATAGCCATGGGTGAGAGGATAGATAACAGGACACAGAGCATAGCCATGGATGAGAGGATAGATAGCAGGACATAGAACATAGCCATGGATCAGAGGATATATAGCAGGACACAGAACATAGTCATGAATCAGAGGATAGATAGCAGGACATAGAACATAGCCATGGATCAGAGGATAGATAGCAGGACACACAACATAGCCATGGATCAGAGGATAGATAGCTGGACAAAGAACATAGCCATGGATGAGAGGATAGATAGCAGGACACAGAACATAGCCATGGATCAGAGGATAGATAGCAAGACATAGAGCATAGCCATGTTTGAGAGGATAGATAGCAGGACACAGAACATAGCCATGAATCAGAGGATAGATAACAGGACACAGAACATAGCCATGGATCAGAGGATAGATAGCAGGACATAGAGCATAGCCATGGATGAGAGGATAGATAGCAGGACACAGATCATAGCCATGGATCAGAGGATAGATAGCAGGACACAGAACATAGCCATGGATCAGAGGATAGATAGCAGGACACAGAACATAGCCATGGATCAGAGGATAGATAGCAGGACACAGAACATAGCCATGGATCAGAGGATAGATAGCAGGACACAGAACATAGCCATGGATGAGAGGATAGATAGCAGGACATAGAACATAGCCATGGATGAGAGGATAGATAGCAGGACACAGAACATAGCCATGGATGAGAGGATAGATAGCAGGACACAGAACATAGCCATGGATGAGAGGATAGATAGCAGAAGGACAGCGAGCATAGCCATGGATCAGAGGATAGATAGCAGGACACAGAACATAGCCATGGATGAGAGGATAGATAGCAGGACAAAGAACATAGCCATGGATGAGAGGATAGATAGCAGGACATAGAACATAGCCATGGATGGGAAAGGGTACATATCAGGGCACAGAACATAGCCATGGTGAGGGATAACATAACAGGGCACAGAACATAGCCATGGATGAGAGGATAGATAACAGGGCACAGAACATAGCCATGGATGAGAGGATAGATAGCAGGACACAGAACATAGCCATGGATGAGAGGATAGATAACAGGACACAGAACATAGCCATGGATGAGAGGATAGATAGCAGGACAGAGAACATAGCCATGGGTGAAGGATAATGCAGACATAGAACATAGCCATGGATGAGAGGATACATATCAGGACACAGAACATAGCCATGGATGAGAGGATACATAACAGGGCACAGAACATAGCCATGGATGAGAGGATAGATAGCAGGGCACAGAACATAGCCATGGATGAGAGGATAGATAGCAGGACACAGAGCATAGCCATGGATGAGAGGATAGATAGCAGGACACAGAACATAGCCATGGATGAGAGGATAGATAGCAGGACACAGAACATAGCCATGGATGAGAGGATAGATAGCAGGACACAGAACATAGCCATGGATCAGAGGATAGATAGCAGGACACAGAACATAGCCATGGATGAGAGGATAGATAGCAGGGCATAGAGCATAGCCATGGATGAGAGGATAGATAGCAGGACACAGAACATAGCCATGGATGAGAGGATAGATAACAGGACATAGAACATAGCCATGGATGAGAGGATAGATAGCAGGACACAGAACATAGCCATGGATCAGAGGATAGATAGCAGGACATAGAACATAGCCATGGATGAGAGGATAGATAGCAGGACACAGAACATAGCCATGGATCAGAGGATAGATAGCAGGACACAGAACATAGCCATGGATCAGAGGATAGATAGCAGGACACAGAACATAGCCATGGATCAGAGGATAGATAGCAGGACACAGAGCATAGCCATGGATCAGAGGATAGATAGCAGGACACAGAACATAGCCATGGGATAGAGGACAGATAACAGGTTATAGAACAGAGCCATCTATAACCTGAAGCCTATACAATAGCAGTCAGGTGAGCCTATAGACGACAATAACCTGAACCTATGGACTGAGCATTAACCCAAACCTAATGACTGAGAAGTCATTGGAGCCTATAGACTGAGCAATAGCCTGAGCCTGTGTCCCCGATATCTGACTGCAAGGGCTGCTTCCGAAACCTGCACAGTCTGTTCATTGTGTACAGCAACAACAGAGCAGCAACGATACTGTGACTGCAGCAGAGAGAGGACGACAAGGAGGAAAGACGAAGGAACTTTACATTATTTCTATGTGTCCATAGAAGTGTAAACCATCCCAGACGCCGACTCCCTTCCTCACTTATGGTTCCATATCCAAGAAGATACACGGTCGTCTGAGGAGAGCTTCTAAGCAATGATGCACTGGCTGCTCTTTCCAGATCTTCTGAGGTCTTCATCTCTTCTTATATTTTCCTCTTCCTGTCTTCTTGCCCATTCCAGCTGTTTTCTTTCGTCTTCCTCTCTTCGTTCTTCTTCCTCTCTTCTCCTCCTTTCTTCTTCCTCTCTTCTCCTCTGTTCGGCTCTTCTCCATTCTTCCTCTTTCTTCTTCTGGTCGGCCTGGTGTATATAGTCCAGCAGGTACTTCTTGCGCTGCTCCCAGTCTCTTTGGGAATCTCTTTCTTGTCCCAGTCGGAATCTGACGTCAGTCAGGGCGCAGTGGATAATGGTCAGGATGTCTCTGGTTCTTCCATCAGTTCTGACATGATCTTTCTGGGTGTAGTTCTCTATGGATATAACAACCTCGGCTCCCATCAGCTTAAACACCTTCTCAACCTCAATAAAGTTTCCACTTGTTTTTTTGGTGATGACAACGATGGGGACGACTCCTGCAAGAGACACAGATGTGAGCGGTGCTGTGTGTGATACAACCTCACAATGTACCAGTCCTACAGATCATACAACAGGAAATTCACAAACAATGGAGCCTGATACAATGGACCCCGCAATGCAGGGCTGATGTTTGCCCCTTGTATAGTATAATCATCATCTAGAGGAATCAAACATAGAAAATGATCGTATAGCTCCTCTCCTCCCTGCAGCCTCATCTGAGCTGTGGAGCAGGAGGAGGTTCGTCCTCGGGGCCCCTTATGTCTGCAGAGCCCACTGTACCCAGCACAGTCATTACCTGTCATCCTCGCACAGCTGCTCATGAACACTTCCACTTCTGTCCTGTCACTGCCGGATAATTCACACTCAGCGCTGTAGAGAAAGAGGAGATGATGGAGGTCATGCTGATGGTTGTGGTGCCTCTTGTGTCCATGGCCACTGGTGCCGCCGCTTCCCCGCTGTGCCATTCCATGTAGCTTCCTACCTCCCCATTGTGGCCACTTTGCTGCCCTCCTCTGTGGCTTCCCTCTAGCGCACACTTGTCCTTTTTGCTGTATAGGGCCAGTGCGCACCACCAATCTGATCCGCTGCCCTTCACGGGTCTCTACTGACTTCCCTCTCCTCTGTGTCTGGCCCTTGTGATTTCTGGCATCATGACAAGCTTTCTTGTATTAATTCCTGTTTTTTCATTAGATGTCAGCTGTTGTCACAGATAGGCTTGGACGAGTTCACAGGGGATACTCCTATTGGGTCATTGGGCATGGGGGTCCCCTGCTGAGAATATCAAGTTTGGGGCTGCTTTTATGGAGAACGGCAGAGAAGGAGAGGAAGTTTGCAAGAGGCCTGTGCAGTCATGTAGAGGAGCTCCAGGGTGGGCTCCAGGAAACAACTCAGGAAGTAACTCCATCCAAGGGTCGTACATGTTGAGGATTGGCCAACACAGCATCCAAGTGTGAGCCCCAAGAATCAACTCCAGTGGTGGTTCTCAGATGCCCCAGTCCAACATTGGCCACAAGTGACTGCGTCAGGGGTAGAAACTGGGGAGTCTCCCACAGTGAAGATCAAGATCTCCTAAGACTCAACTCCCCAGCATGGTTCTAGAGTAAAGCACTTGTGCCATCCAATGGATCCACTGCCCATGTCTGGTGAGTCATAAAAGTGATATTGATGATAGTGTTGGACATGGTGAGAACTGGCCTACAGAGTATCTATGGGTCAGACATGATAGGAACTTGCCTACTGAGCATCCAAGGATCTTACATGGTGAGACCTGGCTTCCAGAGCATCCAAGGGTCAGACATGGATAGAACTTGAAAACAGAGCATCCAAGGGTCAGACATGGAGAGAACTGACCTAGAGAGTATCCAAGGGTTGAGCATAGGGAGAACTGGCCAACAGAGCATCCAAGGGTCAGACATAGGGAGAATTGGTCTACAGAGTATACAAGGGTCAGACATGTCGAGAACTGCCCTACAGATCACCCAATGGTCAGACAGGGATAACTGGTCTACAGAGCACACAAGCGTCAGACATGGAGAGAATTGGCCTAAAGAGTATCTAAGGGTCAGACATGATTAGAACTGGCCTACTGAGCATCCAAGGATCTTACATGGTGAGACCTGGCTTCCAGAGCAATCCAAGGGTCAGACATGGAGAGAACTGGCCTACAAAGTATCCAAGGGTCAGACATGGTGAGAACTGGCCTACAGAGTATCTATGGGTCAGACATGATAGGAACTTGCCTACTGAGCATCCAAGGATCTTACATGGTGAGACCTGGCTTCCAGAGCAATCCAAGGGTCAGACATGGAGAGAACTGGCCTACAAAGTATCCAAGGGTCAGACATGGAGAGAACTGGCCTACAAAGTATCCAAGGGTCAGACATGGTGAGAACTGACTGTAACGGCCAGGAGGTGGATCCACTGGACCACCGCAGGCGACGGCGTAAGCCCACACCAGGGAGTGGAGTCTAAGTGGGTCCCGTATTCACCAGTGCCCGCCGTAAAGCGGGATGGTCTTGCTGCGGCGGGAATCCACCAGGTCACTACCACTAGCGGGGCTTGCCTGCGGTGGCGGCCAAGGGTAACGAGGTACATGATCGGCAGGCAGGCTCGTAGTCGTGGACGGGCAGGAGGTCAGGGCAGGCGGCAAGGTTCGTAGACGGTAGACGTAAGCAGTCGGTCGGTACACGGTATGGCAAGACAGGAACACTTTAGGAAGCTTTCACCAACGGGATATACACAAAGGATCCGGCGAAGGCCGGCAGGAAGGGGCCGGACTCAATAGGAGCAGTGCCCGGCAATGAACAATTACCGGCGCACTGCCCCGTTAAACTCAAACTGAAGGCGCGCGCAAGCCCCTAGGGGCGGAGCCACATGCTGGGAGACGGAGCCAGACAGAGCAGGAGCACGGCCGGGTAAGTGAACACCGGAGGGAGCCGAGACATGAGCGGACCCCGAACCCGACGTGTGGGACGGGGCTCCGCTGGGAGCAGGGGCATGGACGTACCTGCGACCCGGGACAGTGGTCGCAGGGGCGTCCGTGACAGTACCCCCCCCTTGGGCCCCCTTCTCTTACTGGAATGAAGAAATCTCTGGATGAGGTTGCGGTTCAGGATATTCTCCTCCGGCTCCCAAGACCTCTCCTCGGGGCCGACCCCCCGCCAATCCACCAGGCAGTATTGCTGTCGCCTCGTTCTCCTCATGCCCAGAATTTCTTTGACCTTGAAGACATTGGGCGCATCTGCCACAGACGGAGGAGGAACTGCCTTCCGGGATAAACGATTAAGTACCAGAGGTTTCAGTAAGGAGACATGAAACGAGTTGGGGATTTTCATCGTAGGAGGAAGCCAGAGTTTGTATGACACCGGGTTGATGCGGCTGATGACCTCAAAGGGTGCCAGGAAACGGGGTCCCAGTTTGTGAGAAGGCATCTTAAGGCGGACATATCTAGACGAGAGCCACACCTTGTCACCCGCGGAGAAAGCCGGAGGGGGGATTCTTTTTTTGTCCGCTTGAGTCTTCATGCGCTCGGACGCGCGGAGCAGCGACTGACGGGTCTGGGACCAGATGGCCTTCATGTCTTGTACCAGTGCGTCCGCCGCCGGGACCTCAGAGGAGGTTGCCAGAGGGAGAGGAGGGCGGGGATGCAAGCCATACACGATGTAGAAGGGGGAGACCCCCGTGGACTCGGACTCAAGGGAGTTATAAGAGAACTCCGCCCATGGCAGTAAATTGGACCAATCGTCTTGACGTGCCGAGACGAAATGGCGAAGGTAACATCCCAAGACTAGGTTGACCCTCTCCACCTGGCCGTTCGTCTGCGGGTGGTAGGGGGAAGAGAAGTCGAGCTTCACCTGAAGTTGGTTGCACAGGGCTCACCAAAACCTGGAGACAAATTGGACTCCCCGGTCCGAGACAATTTGCTGAGGGAGTCCATGCAAACGAAACACATGGAGGAAGAATAGCTTAGCCAGGCGGGAGGCAGATGGCAGCCCTGGCAACGGGACAAAATGCGCCATTTTGGAAAAGCGATCCGTAATCACCCAAATAATGGTGTTGCCAGACGACGGAGGGAGATCAGTTATGAAGTCCATCGACATGTTGGTCCAGAGTTGAGTGGGAATGGGAAGTGGCTGAAGTACGCCTGCTGGCTTGTAACGAGGCGACTTGTTGCGGGCACAGGAGTCACAAGACGAAACGAAATCCTTAACATCCTTTTCAAGCTCTGGACACCAATAGAACCGGGATATCAGGTGGAAGGTTCTTCGGGCGCCGGGATGACCGGCCACCAATGAGCAATGTCCCCATTTTAAGATACGTCTGCGGAGAGCAGGATGCACATAGGTCCTTCCAGGAGGAACCTTCCGGAGGTCCACTGGAGCTGCCGAGATGAGACGTTCCGGAGGAATTATGTGTTCTGGGGAAGTATCTTTACCCACCACGGGAGAGGGCGTCAGCTCTCACATTCTTCTCGGCTGGCATGAAGTGGATCTGAAAATCGAACCGGGAGAAGAAGAGCGACCACCTAGCCTGGCGTGGGTTAAGTCGCTGAGCCGTCTGCAGATATTGGAGGTTCTTGTGGTCCGAGTAGATATGGATGGGAAAACGGGCGCCCTCCAGCAGATAACGCCACTCCTCCAGAGCCAATTTTATGGCTAGTAGCTCCCGGTCGCCAATCGTGTAATTCCTCTCGGCCGATGAGAACGTCTTGGAGAAGAAGCCGCACGTTACAGTCTTACCCGTGGGCCCTTTTTGCATAAGAACTGCTCCGGCTCCCACAGATGAGGCATCCACCTCCAGTGTGAAGGGTTTCGTGGAATCCGGTCGTGCAAGGATAGAGGCCATAGAGAAGGCGGACTTGAGCTTCGAAAATGCTTCCTCCGCCTCGACCGGCCAGCTGCGTGGATTGGCTTGTTTCTTGGTGAGGGCTACTATCGGGGCCACCAGCGTAGAGAAGTGAGGGATGAACTGGCGATAGTAGTTGCAGAAGCCCAAGAATCGCTGGATAGCCCGCAGCCCGACTGGGCGTGGCCACTGCAACACGGCAGACAGTTTTGCTGGGTCCATCCGTAGGCCTTGGTCAGAGATGACGTACCCCAGGAACGGGAGGCTAGTCTGATGGAAGAGGCACTTCCCTAGCTTGGCATACAGGTGGTTCTCCCGGAGACGTTTCAGTACTTGACGAACATGGCTGCGGTGGGTCTCGAGGTCAGGAGAGAACACCAGGATGTCATCAAGGTAGACCACCACGCAGGTGTGGAGGAGGTCCCTGAAGACGTCATTCACGAGCTCCTGAAAGACGGCGGGAGCATTGCACAGTCCGAAGGGCATCACCAGGTACTCAAAGTGCCCATCCCTGGTGTTGAAGGCCGTCTTCCATTCATCGCCCTTGCGAATTCGGACCAAATTGTAGGCCTCTCTCAGATCCAGCTTAGAGAAAATCTTGGCACCCTGCAGGCAATCAAAAAGTTCTGTGATCAGCGGCAATGGGTAGCGGTTTTTTACCGTAATCTTGTTCAAGCCCCGGTAGTCTACGCAGGGCTGCAAGGTACCGTCCTTCTTCTTTACGAAAAAGAACCCCGCGCCAGCGGAAGACGAGGACTTCCGGATGAACCCCTTCCGGAGATTCTCCTGGATGTACTCGGACATGGCTTGGGTCTCAGGCACCGACAGTGGGTAGACCCGGCCCCGGGGAGGAATGGTACCTGGCACTAAGTTGATCGGGCAATCGTATGGACGACGCGGAGGCAGACTCTCGGATTGTCTCTCAGCCGAAGCTTGGGGCCCCTCAGAGCCGCAGGAACCATTGAGGCAGGAACAACGACAGGAGCTGGCGGAGATTGCTGCTGCTGAGCGATGATGAGCTGCTGCACCATGGAGGAAAGTTGCTCAAGCTGCTGCGCTTGCTGCGCGATCTGTTGCGATTGCTTGACCACGGCGGTGGTGATGTTGGCAACACTTGGCAAGGCCGGATCCTACTGTAACGGTCAGGAGGTGGATCCACTGGACCACCGCAGGCGATGGCGTAAGCCCACACCAGGGAGTGGAGTCTAAGTGGGTCCCAGTATTCACTAGAGCCCGCCACAAAGCGGGATGGTTTTGCTGCGGCGGGAGTCCACCAGGTCACTACCACTGGCGGGGCTTGCCTGCGGTGGCAGCCAAGGGTAACGAGGTACAGGATCGGCAGGCAGGCTCGTAGTCGTGGACGGGCAGGAGGTCAGGGCAGGCGGCAAGGTTCGTAGACGGTAGACGTAAGCAGTCAGTCGGTACACGGTATGGCAAGACAGGAACACTTTAGGAAGCTTTCACCAATGGGATATACACAAAGGATCCGGCGAAGGCCGGCAGGAAGGGGCCGGACTAAATAGGAGCAGTGCCCGGCAATGACCAATTACCGGCGCACTGCCCCTTTAAATTCAAACTGCCGGCACGTGTGCGCCCCTAGGGGCGGAGCCACGCGCCGGGAGACGGAGACAGACAGAGTAGGAGCGCGGCCGGGTAAGTGAACGCCGGAGGGGGCCGAGACAAGAGCGGACCCCCAACCCGCCGTGCGGGACGGGGCTCCGCTGGGAGCAGGGGCACGGACGCGCCTGCGACCCAGGACAGTGGTCGCAGGGGCATCCGTGACACTGGCCTACAGAGTATCTATGGGTCAGACATGATAGGAACTTGCCTACTGAGCATCCAAGGATCTTACATGGTGAGACCTGGCTTCCAGAGCATCCAAGGGCCAGACATGGAGAGAACTGGCCTACAAAGTATCGAAGGATCAGACATGGTGAGAACTGGCCAACAGGATATCCAAGGGGTGGACATGGACAGAACTGGCCAACAGAGTATTCAAGGGTCAAAAGTGGTGAGAACTGGCCTAAAGAGCATCCAAGGGCCAGACATGGTGAGAACTGGCCTACAGGATACCCAAGGGTTGGACCTGGTGAGAAGTGGCCTAAAGAGCATACAAAGGGTTGGCCATAGAGAGTACTAGCTTACAGAGTATCCAAGGGTCAGACATGGAGAGAACTGGCCTACAGAGTATTCAAGGGTCAAGCATAGTGAGAACTGGCCTACAGAGTATCCAAGGGTCGGAGATGGTGAGAACTGCCTACCGAGCATTATTGCTGGGAGAGGGTGAGAAATGGCCTCAAGAGTGTTCAAGGGTCGGACATGGAGAGAACTGGCCTACAGAGTATCCAAAGGTCAGACATGGTGAGAACTGACCTACAGAGTATCCAAGGGTCAGACATGGTGAGAACTGACCTACAGAGTATCCAAAGTCGGACATGGTTAGAACTGGCCTACAGAGTATCCAAGAGTCGGACATGGCGAGAACTGGCCTAAAGAGTATCCAAGGGTCAGACATGGTGAGAACTGGCCTACAGAGTATCCAAGAGTCGGACATGGCGAGAACTGGCCTACAGAGTATCCAAGGGTCGGACATGGGTAGAACTGGCCTACAGAGTATCCAAGAGTCGGACATGGCTAGAAGTGGCCTACAGAGTATCCAAAAGTCAGACATGGAGAGAACTGGCCTACAGAGTATCCAAGGCTTGGACATGGTAAGAACTGGCCTACAGAGTATCCAAGGGTCAGACATGGTGAGAACTGGCCTACAGAGTATCCAAGTGTCGAATATGGTGAGAACTGGCCTACAGAGTATCCAAGAGTCAGACATGGTGAGAACTGGCCTACAGAGTATCCAAGGGTCAGACATGGCGAGAACTGGCCTACAGAGTATCCAAGGGTTGGACATGGTAAGAACTGGCCTACAGAGTATCCAAGGGTCTGACATGATGAGAACTGACCTACAGAGGATCCAAGGCTCAGACATAATGAGAACTGACCTACAGTGTATCCAAGTGTCAGACATGGTGAAAACTGGCCTACAGAGTACTCACAAGCGGTACAGACCAGTTGGTGAGAACTGGCCTACTTATCAATCAGATATCTCAAGGTTGCAAGATAATGGTGAGAACTGGCCTACTGAGTATCCAAGAGTCAGACATGGTGAGAACTGGCCTACAGAGTATCCAAGAGTCAGACATGGTGAGAACTGGCCTACAGAGTATCCAAGAGTCGGACATGGCTAGAACTGGCCAACAGAGTTTCCAAGGTCAAACATTGCAAGAACTGGCCTACAAAGTATCCAAGAGTCGGACATGGTGAGAACTGGCCTACAGAGTATCCAAGAGTCGGACATGGTGAGAACTGGCCTACAGAGTATCCAAGAGTCAGACATGCGGTCAGTCAGAGAGACTGGTGCCTACAGAGTATCCAAGGTGAGGTCCTCAGACCAATGGTGAGAACTGGCCTACAGAGTATCCAAGAGTCATGCATGGTGAAAACTGGCCTACAGAGTATCCAAGGGTCAGACATGGTGAGAACTGACCTACAGAGTATCCAAGGGTCAGACATGGTGAGAACTGGCCTACAGAGTATCCAAGGGTCAGACATGGTGAGAACTGGCCTACAGAGTATCCAAGGGTCAGACATGGTGAGAACTGGCCTACAGAGTATCCAAGGGTTGGACATGGTGAGAACTGGCCTACAGAGTATCCAAGGGTCAGACATGGTGAGAACTGACCTACAGAGTATCCAAGGGTCAGACATGGAGAGAACTGACCTACAGAGTATCCAAGGGTCGGACATGGGGAGAACTGGCCTACAGATTATCCAAGGGTCAGACATGGTGAGAACTGACCTACAGAGTATCCAAGAGTCGGACATGGTGAGAACTGGCCTACAGTGTATCCAAGAGCCAGACATGGTGAGAACTGGCCTACATAGTATCCAAGGGTTGTATATGGTGAGAACTGGCCTACAGAGCATTATTGCTTGGATATGGTGAGAACTGGCCTACAGAGTATCCAAGGGTCGGACATGGAGAGAACTGGCCTACAGAGTATCCAAGGGTCAGACATGATGAGAACTGGCCTACAGAGTATCCAAGGGTCAGACATGGTGAGAACTGGCCTACAGAGTATCCAAGAGTCGGACATGGTGAGAACTGGCCTACAGAGTATCCAAAGGTCAGACATGGAGAGAACTGGCCTACAGAGTATCCAAGAGTCGGACATGGTGAGAACTGGCCTACAGAGTATCCAAGAGTCAGACATGGTGAGAACTGGCCTACAGAGTATCCAAGAGTCAGACATGGTGAGAACTGGCCTACAGAGTATCCAAGGGTTGAATATGGTGAGAACTGGCCTACAGAGTATCCAAGAGTCAGACATGGTGAGAACTGACCTACAGAGTATCCAAGGGTCAGACATGGTGAGAACTGACCTACAGAGTATCCAAGGGTCGGACATGGTGAGAACTGGCCTACAGAGTATCCAAGGGTCGGACATGGTGAGAACTGACCTACAGAGTATCCAAGGGTCGGATATGGTGAGAACTGGCCTACAGAGCATCCAAGGGTCAGACATGGAGAGAACTGGCCTACAGAGTATCCAAAGATCGGACATGGTGAAAACTGGCCTACAGAGCATCCAAGGGTCAGACATGGTGAGAATTGGCCTCCAGAGCATTCAAGGGTCAGACATGGTGACAACTGGCCTCTAGAGCATCCAAGGATCAGAAATTACTGAATGGTTAGAAGAGAAGAAAAGAAATGAGCCCAGTTTTCTTACTACTTTAAGACCTGGATGCCGGATCTTATGGTTTTGAGTAGTTGTGAACTTTTAGATTAAAATGGTCATATATCAGGGACCCTGCAATACGTCTCTGAGAGCTGAGTTATATCCAAAGTGGCTGCTAGCTTTCTACTGTTCTTCTGTGCCACTGTGGGTCTCTGGAAGGCTACCCTCCATAACCGCCCGCCCCGGCTTATGGATGTACCTGCCCTTTCCTAGGAACCAGCCCTCCACCTTCATGACTTTTCTTGACCACTACGTCACATCCAGTCTCAGATTTGTTCCCATTCACCCTGGGTTGTTGTGTTCTCACAAATCAGTGTTATCAGACAAACTTCTACTTGTCACAGGTTATCATCATACAGCAACACACACCGCACCTTGGGCCTTCCCTGGACACAGGAGTGCTGCTCTTTACCTCCAGTTTGCCGGGACTTCTAGGGCTTGTCCCATTGTCCACATGGTTCACAGGACTTTCTTCCAGGCCTCAGCCCTCATACACCAGTCCCTCTGGTATCATTCCCTTAGTTTCCCATTCAGGAGCCCCTGGGTTATTTCTGACCAGAGGCCGTTTTAGAAGCGTTGGGTATTATTGGGAGCAAGAGCAGGTCAATGTTATATCAAGGCGTCTGGTGGTCATTAGAAGGTCTCTCACACAGGCTGATGCATTCTGCATGGGGAGGAGCGATCACCCATCTACTTGTTTCTCCCCAGATATCGTACATCGTGTCCCCACTGCATTCTCTGCTCACATGGGGAGACAAGTTGCCGACCAGCAAGCAGTATTATGGGCACATGCATGACCTGATCAGCCCAAAAGGGAGTCCTTACTCCTCTATCAGCTGACACTTCTACTGTACAATGAGTGGGTGATTACAGGTTCTTACCAATATTCATACCTGATCACCGGCCCATGTGCAAAGGCCTTTACTTGTCTCTTCCACCCATGTATCAGGCTCTGTCAGCTCAGTACAACTGGATCCACAATGTCCTCAGTGCACAGAAACAGCCCAATACAGGGTATACACTTTACAGTACAGTAAATACACCTCCACATGGCACACACCATAGCCTTGTATATGATGGGGAAGGACAATGTCCACCTCTTCCCAGGCACATTTCTGGCTCGTTCTGGTCATTATTGACCACTGGGCAGTTAAAACATATGGAGCAGAATTCACCTCCCTGCCTCTCTGTGTGTCTGGATTTCCTCTCTCTCACTTGGTCAGGTGCTGTATTGCCAGTGAAATATGTGACTATTGATGTCATAATTTCTATTTTTTGTGTATTAAACTAATTATATTTTCCATTGTTGTATCACAAGTTATAATCACACAGGCTTGCATATCTCTGTTTAGCTCTCAAGCCTACAGATTTCACTTAATTTACGACCTAATGGGGCTGCATCGTCTGGTTTCAGAGTGATTCTGTATTCTCTTATCTTAGTTTCAGGGAGCTGGGCCCTCCATGAAACAAGATGAGGTAATACAAAAGAACTTTGTACTCTAAGTGGACACAATACGTAGGTTGTGTCTGCCAATTTTTTTTGGTTTAAAGACTTATAAAACCAGGATGGCTTATGGTGATTTTTTAGAGGCTCTTGTTCCCATTGTTGAGGACATTTAACATTGGTGATGGTCCCTGGAGTTCCCTGTTCTCGCCATTAGGCTTCTCTGGTTGAATTCATAAGGACAGGTGATATTATAAACTCTAAGGTGAAGATTGTAAGTATTTAATCTTTGTAAATACATATTTAGCAAAACTGTCCCCAATGTCACACTATTTTCTGTAACCAGTTTATTCTTACTTATATGTTATCATTTCATCATAATTGATTCCCATGTTAAATAAAATTGTGTTGTACCCGTACTGATTAATTGGCCTTCTTTAAAGCTGTACCTAGAACCTGTATTGACAAAAACTTGTCAAAACAGGTGCCCATGTGGAGTTCTGCCTGAGTGGGACCCTTAGATCTTGTTGGGTTTATTATAGTATTGAGATACTGGTTGGACAGACATCTCCCTCTGTGGCCTCTTACCTGAATATTAGGATGGGCACAATGAAGTCGGAGTAGTTTGGGTTTAGTTGAGCATCTACCAGCTGGATCATTATATGCGAGTAGTTATCCGTCAGCTCCACCGTCTCTCTCCAATGGGGATGAAGTTTCCTGGAAATAACCAGATGTGACATTAGTGTCAGCCTATTAATGGGGATGTCCAGACAAGTTCCCCATAGCAGACCAGTGACTGACTGGTTTCAGTATAGGGGCCTCCTGTGATCAGCTGCCATGCCGGTTCAGTAACGCACATTTACCCAGAGGGAATAGCAGACATAACACATGATGGGATATATGGCAAAACAGCAGAGAAAACATACAAAAATGGGACATTACTTACTCAAAAACACTACAATTTTTGAGCCACATTCACAGCTCGATGGCTGGACTAGACTGAACCCAGCAGCAGGCGACGCAGGCCTATATGACACCGGGGGAAAATTAACAGGTGCAGCTAATTGCTGAGCAGCAGCTCATACATCCCACTACTAGGGGAACAGTTAGATGATAAACTGCACTGTTTTTTTATTGGTATTTTTGCATTTGTGCAGTCTCCCCATGCATTATACTTTTCTGCATGCTGGGGGGAACAGGTATTAAACTAATGTGCAGTTTTGTATCATCTAATTGTTCCCCTAGCAGTGGGGACTGTGAGCTGCTGCTAAGCAATTAGCTGCACCTGTTTATTTTTCCCAGGTAGCTTATAGGCCAGAGCTGCCTGCTACTGGGTTCAGTCTAGTGCAGCCATTGAGCCGTGTAGTGTATTAAAACAGTGGAGAACCAACCACCCTGCTAATAAACAAAATCTATAGAAAAGGTGAAGGGTCATAGTTAATTATCTCCACAGCATCTGTAAAACAGAAAGGAAGGAGAAAAACACCCAAATATAACTGTATCAAATATTTACTTTCCAGTGAACCAATCAGTTGTGGATAAGGATCACTATAAAGTTGTAGAACTAGACGACTCCTCAAATCTTCCAATCACAGAATTAAAAAAATGACTCCCTACTCTCCTAAAATCTCATTCATCGCCCCAGAGACAGAAGTGCACATTTTCTAACCATAAACTGTCTGCCCAGTCTGAGCCCAATATAATTGCCCTTTAATCTCCTTCTACCATTGCTACATCAGACTATCCAACTGTCCCAAACTAAACCCACCTCTATAACCTAACCCTGCCCAGCCACGTCATGGCCACTCTATTCCTAATCTGCAGCTTAGGGGTCACATATTCAATGAAAATGAGTGCCTGCTCCAGAGCACAGAGCTGCACTTAATGCAGCCCCCAGCTCTCTCTAATACAGGGGTCCAGTGCTGGGGTTCTCCTCTATCAGTTAAACTAGTGAAATACACACAAGGTGAATAAAACAGAGTAACCCTTCATGCTGTCACTCACCCAGTTGGGCGTAGATCTCGGCTCTCTGGAAGTTGCTCATGGTTGTGTAGCCTCTGTTGTCCACCATGGTGATATTCGGGGTGAGCTCGTAGGCTTTCCTCTCCATGGTCATGGCTCCTCCATCACTTCTCTCTCCAGCATCAGCATATGATATATATGATTCTCCATCATCCATGACGTACTTACAGGAGTTGATGAAGGAGGATTTCCCATGCCCGGTGAACCCGAAGAGCTGGAGGAGCACCCGGGAGTAGCCCTGACAGCCCCGAGGCCCATCGTCCAGGCTGAAGTGGAGGATAGTTTGTTTGAGCTGGAGGGCGTCCATGTCTATTGACTGCTCCCTCTTCTGCTCAGTCTCCTGCTCCCTCTTCTGCTCAGTCTCCTGTTCCTTCTTCTGCTTCCTCTTCTGCTTCTTCTTCTCCTTTCAGTTTCTTGTATCTACACAACGTGTGGCAGCTTTAATCTCTGAACACTTTTATTTCCGGGTATGAGATTAATTCCTGGAGATTCAAAGTCATCAAGATAAGTAGCTGTAAAAAGAAGTTCATGACATTGAAAGGAGCGTTAAGAAAAAAACAGAAGCCCAAAGATTTCCAAAGTATAAAAAACCTCTTTATTTTAACTTTTAATTACAAGAACTAAACAGATTTACAGGTTAAACCAGGATCCCAGCGGAGTAACAAAGTGAAGCAATTGTAGCAAAGTATCTCCGGACATAACAATGTAGCAGCAACAGTAGCGCTCTAGCCCACTAGTCACTTGTGGCCCTGCTCAAAGTGCCTGCTCTAAGTGTGAATTAAAACCAGAATTAAACCAGGATTGAACAAGGAGTGCAAGGTAACAGCTACTCTTTTTCCCACTAATAGCTTGATAACCCATCTCACAATATGCTTTTCTCCATTATCTCTATCTCCACTCTCCTTACACTACTTGCCTATCCCCAAACACCCTCGCTGGGCAATGAGCTCTACATCTCTCCAGGCATTCTCCCCTCTCACCGGTCTGCTGCCACCAACCTCTTCCCCACTGTTAATGCCCTCCGCACCAAACAGACCCAACCGACTTACTGTCTATCCTACTCCCACCTGCTCATCCTCTCTCTGCTCCTCCTGGCTGCTGGGGACATATTCCCTAATCCTGGGCCTCCTCAGCACATTCCCACCATCGTTTCTGCCTCTTCTAACAGATTCACCACTACAAATTATGCTAACCCCTTCAACCTGAAACACATCCCTCTGACCCCTGCTCCCCCGATCCCTCTCCGTGGAGCTCTCTGGAATGCGCGGTCTGTATGCAATAAACTCTCCTACATACATGACTTGTTCATCTCACGCAACTTACTCTTCCTTGGTCTGACGGAAACCTGGCTGACCCCCTCTGACACAGTCTCCCCTGCCGCGCTCTCCTTTGGCGGTCTCCAACTTACCCATACCCCTCGCCCTGGTAACAAGCATGGCGGAGGTGTTGGCCTCCTCCTGTCTGACACCTGCTCCTTTGTCCCCGCTCCACCTCTACCTTCCCTCACACTTTCCTCCTTTGAGGTGCATTCTGTGCGCGTCTACGCCCCCTCCATCCTCCAAGTGGATGTTGTCTACCGCCCGCCAGGCCCTGCCACTGCCTTCCTTGACCACTTTGCTTCCTGGCTTCTCCACTTTCTTTTCACCGACATCCCCACTATCATCATGGGAGACTTCAACATCCCAATCGACACCCCCCACTCTGCTTCCAACAAACTCCTTTCACTCTGTTCTTCCTTTGACCTCTCCCAGTAGACCTCAGGAGCCACTCACAAAGATGGACACACACTGGACCTCATCTTCACCCGCCTCTGCCCCCTATCCGACTTCTTTAACTCCTCCCACCCCATATCTGACCACAACCTGCTCACCTTCTCCTCCATCTCCACCCCACCGGCTCCTCCTGTCCCACATCTAGTGCACCCCCGCAGGAACTTACAAAACCTCAACCCTCGCACTCTCTCTGATTCTCTTACACCTCTTTCTACCATATCCTCATTTAATGACCCAGACGCAGCCACCACTTTCTACAACCACACAATCACCACCACTCTTGACTCAGTCGCCCCTCTCTCACACAACAGAACCCACAAAATCAACAGACAACCCTAGCATACAGACTCCACCAAACAGCTGAGGCGAGCTCACAGAATTGCTGAACGCCGCTGAAAGAAAACCCGCTCCACTGATGACTTCACCACATACAAACAATCACTACACACATTTAAATCCGCACTAATCTCAGCTAAACAGGATTACTTCTCCAATCTCATATCCTCTCTGTCTCACAACCCCAGACAACTATTCAAAACCTTTAACTCTCTTCTCCGCCCACCAACACCTCCTCCACCCTCTCTCCTTTCAGCAGACGACTTTGCCATTCACTTCCTACACAATATCAACCTTATCAGAGAAAGCTTCAGCCCCCAGTCACCAGCCCCCTCCTCTATATTTGCACAATGCTCCTCCCCCTTAACGTGCTCCCCACTGCTACTAACGACAACTAGTGTTGAGCGATTACGTTGGCCATAGACATCGGTCGATGGTCGATAGCCGACCATCATCTACAAGATATTCGATGGTCGATGATAGATTATGATCGATGACCATTAAAGTCTATGGGAGAGCAACAACACCTTCATTCTTACACCCAAACAAGGCTGGAGAAGCTGGAACTAAAATCCACAACAGTCAAATGGATACGTGCTACATCTTAGGCAACACACTTAGGTTATAAAAGCCACAGAAAAAAAGTCCCACACCATTCACTATCCCTGTCTTGTACCACAGCCTGACCCTTAAACCTGCATCACCCACAAATGAAAAAGTGCCAGAAGGCAGTATGATTTGAACCATCATTTTACTTGATCTGGAAATTGAATATCCCTGTCCTGGAACGCAGCATGAGCCCCAAACCTGCATGACCCCCAGATTAAAAAGTGCTGGAAAAAGGAGTCTTTCAATCACCATTTTAGTTTAACTGGACATAAAGGTTCCCTGTCCTGGGTAGCGCTTGCCCCTCGTAGGAGTGCGGACCAATTGAGCTTCACTTGGAAATACTGGTGGTTAACGCTCCTGTTCCACCCAGGTGCCCTTTTTCTTGGCATTCTTTTTCTCATTTTACTCAACGTGCTGGAGGAAATTGTCTCTGTACTTTGTTCTCTGTCCGTGCTCCATACTCCATTTCCTCTGAATAACCTACATCTGGTCAAGTTTTCCTGTACCTCCCTTGTACAATTCAGAGGAATTTTTTTACCAGCTATTTTGTACATGCAAGTTTTTTAGTAGTTTAATTCTAGAAAACACATTTTTAAAATAGGATGGAATCCCACCACGTCTTTGTTTCTCTTTTTTAATTGTATTAAATGGGTTGTCTCAATACAGGGATTGATAGCTATGTTAAAGATCTTGCAAAAACAAGTCATTTTGCAATATGTGTCCATTAACAGTGTCCTACCTATTCCTGTTTCTGACAGCACCATCACCCTTGAGCCACTCTTGACAATTGTGAAGAACAAATGTCTGTTAGAAACATTTTTTTTTATAATAGGACCTGTAGTATAGCTGCATGTCACAGCAAAATGCCCCCAAAAATTCAAAGCATGACCCATGAGCCACTTTTGACAATTGTGAAGAACAAATGTCTGTTAGAAACATTTTTTTTTATAATAGGACCTGTAGTATAGCTGCATGTCACAGTAAAATGCCCCCAAAAATTCAAAGCATGACCCTTGAGCCACTTTGGACAATTGTGAAGAACAAATGTCTGTTAGAAACAACATTTTTTTATAATAGGACCTGTAGTATAGCTGCATGTCACATCAAAATGCCCCCAAAAATTCAAAGCATGACCCTTGAGCCACTTTGGACAATTGTGAAGAACAAATGTCTGTTAGAAACAACATTTTTTTATAATAGGACCTGTAGTATAGCTGCATGTCACAGCAAAATGCCCCCAAAAATTCAAAGCATGACCCTTGAGCCACTTTGGACAATTGTGAAGAACAAATGTCTGTTAGAAACAACATTTTCTTATAATAGGACCTGTAGTATAGCTGCATGTCACAGCAAAATGCCCCCAAAAATTCAAAGCATGACCCTTGAGCCACTTTGGACAATTGTGAAGAACAAATGTCTGTTAGAAACAAATTTTTTTTATAATAGGACCTGTAGTATAGCTGCATGTCACAGCAAAATGCCCCCAAAAATTCAAAGCATGACCCTTGAGCCACTTTGGACAATTGTGAAGAACAAATGTCTGTCAGAAACAACATTTTTTTATAATAGGTGTAACGGCTGGGTGGTGGACCCTCTGGAACACCGCAAGCAGTGGTAGTTAAGCCACGCCAGGGAACGGAATCTAAGTAGACTCCGGTTTTCACCAGAGCCCGCCGCAAAGCGGGATGGACTTGCTGTGGCGTGAGGCTACAAGGTCGTCCCCCCTGACATGACTTGCTTGCGATGGCGGCCGAGGTGCAGCGTGGTACAGAGTCGTAGTCCGAGAATCATAGTCGTGGGCAGGCAGAAGGTCAGGGCAGGCGGCAATGGTTCGTGGTCGTGGACAGGCAGGAAGGTCAGGGCAGGCGGCAGAGGTTCGGAGTCGAGAAACGTAGCAAGAGGTCTGGTACACGGTAGGGCGAGAATACACTTTAGGAAACGCTTTAGCTAAGACACGAGGCAGCATAGATCCAGCAAGGGGTGATTATGGGACGTGACCTTAAGTAGGGGAAGCGCCTGGCAATTAGCCAATTATCGGGGCGCTGGCCCTTTAAATCCTCGAGAACGAGCGCGCGCGCGCCTTAGGACTTGGGCACACGCGCCTCGGCCGGCGGAGGGCACGGACGGCACAGGAGCGGGGTCAGATGAGTCCCCAGCAGGCGCGGACCCCCGGCTCGTCCCGCGGCCAGTGGCGGCACCCGACCCCGGTGGGCGCCCGGGGGGGCGGCCACGGGAGCGCCCGCGGGCCGAGGAGCGGAGGGTACCGCAACAATAGGACCTGTAGTATTGCTGCATTTCAAAGCAGCATGACCCAAAAAATTATAAAAAATTACTTCTCAGCCACTGTTAAAAATTGTGAGGGAGAAATGCCACTTAGAAGCCACATTTCTGTTCCAAAGGACCATGATTATTGCTGTATCTCACAGCAACATGACCCCAAAAAATTATAAATATGACTTCTCAGCCACTATTAAAAATTGTGAGGGAGAAATGCCACTTAGAAGCCACATTTCTATTCCAAAGGACCATAATTATAGCTGAATCTCACAGCAACGTGACCTCAAAACCATTGACAATGCGAAAACTTCTTAAGATAAAGTGAGTAAATGGAATACGGTGTTGTCATGAAACCTTGCTGTCTTTTACAGTCTCCTCACAGCAAAACCATCAAAATGAACTGTGGGAAAAGAGAATAAAAATTGCAGTAAGAAATTATAATTTTAAAAATAAGTTTTCAGGAGGACCATTTCTGTTTGGAGAGGAATGTGAAGTAGACCGGCAACTAATCGGTGACCTCGGCAATTGGGGCCACAACATCATCGGAGATCCATGCCTGATTCATCTTGATGAAAGTCAAACGATCCACATTATCTGTGGAAAGCCGGATGCGTTTGTCTGTAATGACTCCTCCAGCTGTGCTGAAGGTCCGCTCAGATATGACGCTGGCTGCTGGGCAGGACAACACCTCTATGGCGTGACGAGCCAGCTCGGGCCATTCGTCATTTTGGATACCCAGAAGTCTATTGGGTCCGGAACACATGCAAAAACATCGGTGTTGAGACGCAGATAGTCGTGCACCATGATCTTAAGCTGATCTCTGTGTGTTGGATGTGTGCCCTGCATTGCATGCGTTGGTGAGGTGGTAAACAAGAGATGCCAGAGGTCACCCATTAGGCGTCTGTCACCTTGCCTGCTGTCGCTAAGGCTACTTGGCACTCTACTGCTGTCACGTCACTGATGTTGTTCCACCGTGACATTTGAGGAACGTGAAGCAGACGCAACAGATGTCTCCAGTTGATCATCAGCAAGGTCTCCATTTCCTGCATTTTACTCTCTATTTGGGTGGGTGGAAGGAAAGTGCTGAGTTTTGTTTTGTACCGGGGATCCAGGAGGGTGGCCACCCAGTAACTGTTGTTCATTTTGATGGCCTTAATGCGAGGATCATGTTGGAGGAAATGGAGCATCCAAGCACTCATGTGAGAGATGGAGCCTTGATTTCCCAGCCTCTGGGTCGAGGGGCACTAGCAAACTGATCTTCCTCATCTTCCTCCTCCGCCTCAAATTCGCGCCAACCTCTTTCCAGGCAGGGACGTCGGTAACATCGGTGTCTAGGAATTCCTCCTCCTCCTCCTCCTCCTGCTGCCTCGGCACAGCTTCAACACAGCCCTGACCTGCCTCAGATGATGCACCCGAGAGCTGAGGCGCCGCCTTGCACTAGCCCTGGACCCCAAACCACTGCCTAATGAAGACCAATAAAATTGTGAAACTGTCGGGCCTTGTGGATTCGACGGAGAGAAAGGCTCCGTGTCCACATCTGTGTCCGTCTCCTCCTCCGTCGCTGGCGGGACCTGATGTTTCAGAGTGTCCAACGATCGTTCCAGAACTAAGATCACCACAATGCTCATGCTGACAAGGGCATTGTCCGCACTGACCATTTTGGTGGCTTCTTCAAAACTGGCAAGGATGGTGCAGAGCTCTTTCACCTGCCTCCACTCTCGGTGGCTCAACACCCCGAGGTCCGCACCGCTGCTTGTCAGGCCATGTGTCACTTCGTACTGCGTAATGGCATTGCGCTGCTCCCACAATCGCTGGAGCATGTGGAGGGTGGAATTCCAGCGTGTTGCCACGTCAACAATGAGACGGTTGACGGGGAGGCCGAGCTGACGCTGCAACGCAGCCAGGCGGGACGAAGCAGGGTGCGAACGGCGGAAGTGCGAACTCAGACCTCGAGCCTTCTTCAGCAGGCAGTCTAGACCCGGGTAGCTCTTTAGAAATTTCTGGACGACAAGGTTCATGACATGTGCCAGGCAAGGGATGTGCTCAGCCTACCGATCTTAAGGGCGGCCAGCAGATTTCGCCCGTTATCGCACACCACCTTGCCTGGCACAAGGTTCTTGTCACCCAGCCAGCGCTCGGTCTCGTTGCGGAGAGCCGTCCACAGCTCCTGACCTGTGTGGGGACGGTCTCCAAGGCAGATTAATTTCAACACGGCCTGGTGTCTCTGGGCACGTGATGCCACCAGAGGACCTTGGGGGAAAGAGCCCTGCACCATCCCTGCGGTTTTGAAGAGCGTGCGCCGAGCCTGAGAGCCACCGTCACCCCCAGAGACATCCACCCAGCTCACCCAGTGAGCTGTCACAGAGATATAGCGGCCTTGGCCGTGCTTACTAGTCCATGTGTCGGTGGTCAGATGGACTTTTCCGGACACAGATGCAGACAACGCGCTTAAAATTTTAGATGACACGTGGTTGGCCAGGGCAGGGATGGCTTTTCTGGCAAAGAAATGCCTGCTCGGCATCTGGTATTGGGGTAGGCAAGGGCCATGACGTGGCGGAACCCATCTGTGTCCACCAGACGGAAGGCAACATTTCCAAGGCCAAAAGCCTGGCAATGCCGACATTCAGGCTTTTGGCTTTGGGATGGTTTGGGTTAAAGTGTTTCTTTGCTCCCAAACTGGAGACAGAAGGCTGGCTGCTAGACTGGCCGCTGTACGCCGTGCAGGTCATCAAACTGGCGGGAGGAGAAGGGGTAGGATGGGTCTCTGGTGGTGCTGGTGGTACTCGGGCGACGGTCTCCCTGATCATGACTCTGAGAGACATGGGCAGCTGAGGAACGCTTGGTGGTGGCGGAGGAGGAGGAGGCGGAGACAGAGGGTGTGACAGTGGTTGGAGGTCGGGTCGGTTGGCCTTTTTTGGGCAGGTGTTGCCTCCATTTCAATCATGCATCGCTGCATGTGGACTAGAATGTTGGGGGTGGTTAACCAGTTAGGGTTCTTGCCTCTACTTATGCGTTTACGGCAAAGGCGGCATATGACATCGCTGGGTGAATCAGAGGCTTGCTCAAAGAAGGCCCAGGCTTGAGAGGTCCTGGACCTTTTTGACGGCGATAAGCGAGGAGCGGGGTTTGCGCTGGACCGTGGCTGGCGGAATATATCAGCGGACTTCTGCGACGCCCTCTCCCTTTTTGTGGCGGGACCCGTATTGACATACCCCATCGTCTTCTCCTCGTCCAGTGGATGAAGCGCTCGCAAGCAATTGCTGAAAAGACCACCATGGATCCACAATGTCGTCATCATCATCATCAACACAGGTGACTTGGTCGTCCTGACTTTCTGCATCCAGAAGCTGCGGGCTACAAGCAAGGGGCACTGCAAGGCGTTGCCGACCGCCCGGGATTTTTGCTGATTGACCGGCTTCCTTCACCTCCTCTGATGGCATCAGTAACTGGGCGTCAGAGCAGACTAAATCATCCTCTTGATCTTTTAACATTGCCTTCTGACCCAACCACATTTTGTCATCAAGAGGTCTTCAGAAAATGGATTATCCACAGTGGTGGGTACACGAGTTGACATTTGGGCTGCTTCATGTTGGACGGATGCTGATGATGCTGATGACATTTGTGGCCATGACTGCGAGGACGAGGAGGTAAGACTGCTAGATGCAGGTTGCATTAACCACTGAAGGACAGATTGGCGACGATGTTCGTTACTGAGATTCACAGGGCCCTGACCAGCGATGACAGGCTGACGGTCTGCAATGATGATCCGCTGGCATGTGTGTTGTTGCCAGCACTGGAAGGAGCACCTTCTCTGGTACCTCTACCTCCATGTGCTACCCCCCTCTTTGCTCGCTTACCACCTGCAGTTAGCTACATGTTCATAAATATAAAAATTTGAGAAGGTATGGAAAAGTTCTGGAAATTCTCTTATTACAAGACGGCAAATCACATCTATTATCAAATCCATCTAATCAAAACAAAATTGCTGGATTCAAATTTAACTGCAAGTGATCTATCAACAAATCTGGACTGGGGCAAAAGTGCAAAAAACATGTATTGTTATTTTTCGTATAATACACGGTATTTTTTGCACCTTTCAATTCACCTGTGGTGATATAGAATTGCTGTTTTAAGATTTACGTGCAGCTGCGGTCAATTGAACAATGCGTAGTGCGCCGAAAGAAAAAAACACGTATTGAAATATATTCGGATAATAAAATTTATTTTTTGCACCTTTCAATTCACCTTTGGGGACAATAAAATTGCTGTTTTCAGATTTAAGTGCAAGGTGGATATCTGAACACAGGTGGACTGGGTCAAATTGAAAATGAACACCTATCTGAAATGTATACTGAGCATAAAAGTGGCGTGTTGCAGCTAACAAAGAGACCTGCAGTTATTTAGAAATGATGTTTATCCAATATAAGTTCAGGCTGCCAATATCCAGGAAATATTTCAATACATAATAAAGCTATTGCAGTGCAATGTCTACACTAAGTCTTGGTGAACTTTATCCAGTGTTCTTTATAGATAGAGCTTGTCTGTGTTCGCTCGCGGCCTCCCCCCCCCGCTCCCACCGCCGTGAATTTACAGCGGTAGATGCTCCTTTAAAATTCTCTACCTAACTATATAAAATCTTCCAATCTCTAATCTAACTAAATTGGAAGGATCACAGCTAATAGTAGAGGTTTCTCTGTGCAGAAATAGACTAATTTCGCTGAGCTGTGTGGCCACAGGCAGAGCGCACGTCCTTTCCCTATGAGACGCTGAGAGACACTGAGGCTGAACAGGAAACGCTGTTCTATGTAAAACGAGGTCATGTGATTTTTCCAGCCAATCGCAACCATACACATCCCAGTCATGACGTCGCACACACATCTCACCCTGCTCTATTCTGTAATCTGATTTGCTGGCCGCCAAAATTACAGGAAGCGCCGAAAAAGGCGCGATCTTAATAGATGATGCTCAGATTTCAGCCTTAATTATCGCGTGATCTAAAAAATCCGATCACCATAAAAACCGTGCCGATTTCAACTTTGTCGATAATAATCGCTCAACACTACTAATAACTGATCGTTTCTGTGCATTGCTCCTTATGTTTTTTTGTATAAAAGCCATCTGGAGGGTTTGTGTCCAGAAAGAAGGCAGATTCCCTGGACACTGAAAACCACTTCTGTTTTGACTCTCTCCAGCACTACATGAATTATAACACCAAATTGAATCCTTTACTAGATGCCTTTACATCAGACCTAAATTAGTACTTTGACACCATTATCAAAGAGGAGACCTGACCCCTGAGTGCCCAGTTATAGTTGACAGTCTTAAGGATGGAAGGCTTCTTCTGTTGTGGTCCTGTTTGAGGCAACACAGGTTAGAAAGAGGCAACTGTGACGACAACTGGACCCCACATGCAGTGCAGGATGCAGAAGTCTCAGATTTCTGTCATAAATGTTCCTTTTGTTTGCAGCAGTTTTCACCACAGTTGAAGAAAGGGAGCAGGGGATAAGGGCTGAATTAAGACGCTCTTTGCATTGCTTAGTTTGTATAGTTTAATATATTGCATTGTCTTGTGTGGAAATAACCATGACGCTCGTGTGCCTCTATGGAGAGCTACGATCCCTGTGATTTGTTGTAGCACTTCAAGTGATTGAACAGTTCAGTAAATCTGCTTGTTTTCAGCTGTCCTCAGTAGGTTTCTTCCTTCATAAACTAACCCAGGCCACCTACCTGCTTGTTGTGGTGCAGCCAAGCACTTAACACGACCATTTGGCCACGCAGCCTTCAATGATAGGAATGCAATGTACAACCGTGAAGATACACAAAGAGTAAGGGGGGTTAATTGGATTTATTTTACTTGTTTCTGTATCTAGAACAAGAGGGCATCCTCTACATCTAGAGGAAAAACGGTTTCTACATAAACATAGAAAGGGATTCTTTACTGAGCTCAAAAGGGTTCTGGATACATTTCCAGATCTAACAATATAACTTCTTTTTAGGTCTTACAATGTAACTGCGATCTTCTGCCAGAAAAAAAGTTGCTAATTTTGGTAGAAATTGACATAAATTGTAGAATTGTAGATACAGATTTCCATTTGCGGCACAGGCGGCCATAGATGCACCACATGTAATAACGATATTCTTGGTGCATTGTACCCCAGAGGGCTTTGGCTTAAGACTTAGTAAATTACCCTCTGAATCTGTTCGTTGTGTTCAGTAACCCTAAAGCGAGCACAGTATTAATATGACTGCAGCAAAGAGGAGATGAGGAAGAGAGAGAAACCGAAGGAAGTGAAGATTACAAACCTCCCTATGACCACAGCAGTAATTACTCACTTTACTTATGGTTTTCTAGTAGAAGAGTGAAGAAATCAGACGATACCTTTAGAGGTAACTGAGTATATTTGATGTTCGCTTTCGAGAGTACGAACTCCCTTCTTCAGACATGATGTTATGTCATCATCATGTATTCATCATGTCTGAAGAAGGGAGCTCGTACTCTCGAAAGTGACCATTAAATATTCTCAGTTACCTCTAAAAGGTTTCGCCTGATATCTTCACTCTTCTACTACTTTCTATGGCTAACACGGTACAACATTATACTACTAGGGTTTTCTAGGTAAGATATGTTATTGGCTTCTCCGATGTCAATAGCTCAGGATAGCCTCTAACATAGAACACAACTACTCTCTTTCTCTCTTCTCCTTCTTTCCTCTTCTTCTTCCTCTCTTCTCCTCTGTTCCGCTCTTCTCCATTCTTCCTCTCTCCTCTCCTGGTCAGCCTGGTGTATATAGTCCAGCAGGAACTTCTTGCGCTGCACCCAGTCCCTCCGGGGGCTCCTCTCCTGTCCCAGGCGGAATCTGACGTCAGTCAGGGCGCAGTGGATAATGTTCAGGATGTCTCTGGTTCTCCCCTGGGTCTTGATGTGGTCTTCCTGGGTGTAGTTCTCTATGGATATAACAACCTCGGCTCCCATCAGTCTGAACGCCTTTTCAACCTCAATAAAGTTTCCACTTGTTTTTTTGGTGATGACAACGATGGGGACGACTCCTGCAAGAGACACAGATGGGAGCGGTGCTGAGTGTGATACAACCTCACAATGTACTCGTCCTACAGATCATACAACAGGAAATTCACCCACAATAGAGCCCAATACCTCAGACCCCTCAATGTAATGTTCAGTTCAGTAAAATAGTCCAATCTATATCAAACAGACCCATAACAGCATCCACCGATAAACCAACCAAGATGGGATCATCCCTACTACAAACCCTGACAATGGGCCGCACACTGCTGGAGTCAGGGGCAGCTCAGACCGGTCTCTGTGCTTTCAGTCCAAAACCTCCTCTAATTTCTGACACTATTAGATTAGACAGTTTATGGGGCGACTTCCACAAGTTAAAGTATATAGACAGGTAGTCTGGGCTTAATGTGACTCCGTCTTGTATTCTCTTAGGTGTAATATCTGTTTCTTTAAGAAGTGTTTTGAAGCTGGTGGTGACCATGTTCCTGCTCTCAGTAGTTGTTGTCTGCAGTGTGAAGGTTACTGATAAGAAGTTTATCTCAGAACAATGGCTCCATTGACTTGAAGACATCTGCCCTGGTTCCTTCCCAGAATCTGTGTGTAGTTTGGTATTAGCTTCCAACAAAGTAATACAAAATGATGCTAATTATGAGATATAAAGACAACTGTGATTAACTTTGTTGTTCTCTTAAAGGGGTTTTGCCACGATGTAAAGTTGACGCGGGATCCTCCAAAATGGGTATTTAATCACTTTTCTAAATATATGTGATTACAAAAAGTGAAGTCTGTGAGAGCTATAGCATTGCTCAGTCCTCCTTAGTTTCCTGACAGTTTACATCAGACACGACCAGGACACTGACAGGAGCTGATCTGGCCGCGCTTGCCTGTTTGCACTTCTTATCTGATGACAGGGAACATGAAGGAGCTTTCAAGGGGCTGGGGAGAAAGTACTGTATAGAAAATCCACTGTTGTAATGTTATTATTTGAGTAAACTTTTGAGACGCTCCCTTCTTCCTCATTCTCTGCTCACCCCCTCCTTCTCACCCCTGCAGTGTTCATGACTCAGCATGCTTTGTTTATATTCTCCCCTGAGCTGATAAGGAGGTAAGGAACTCGCTTCATGGCAAAACCCCTTTAAATGTTGGATTTGTTCCCAGAATCTCATCATAAATCTTATTCTAATGTGTGACGCCTCTATTTACACTACAGGATAAGCTTTTGAACTATTATAGGTTAATGTACTTGTGATTCACTGACCTGTGATTTCATGTATCACCTTCACTATAAATAAACCTGACCTGAGGGTCTCCTTCCTTAGAGCCATCTGCATTTGCTAAATGCTGCGGGTTCACTCCCGCGGTCGCCGGCCGACAGATACCCAAAGAAGTCTTCCTTTAGGGTAGTCATATAGCTGATACTCTATCACAGCATTGGACCGGGGTGCTTAGGGCCCACCAATTGAGTTTTTATAGGCCCACTGGTGGATTATATTTTAGGGGCCTACCCTGCAGCTGCTGTAAATGACTGTAGATGCCACCTATACCCTGCTACTTGCTTTTTGTCTCTCTTTCTTTGCTTTTTTGCCTATTCTGAGAATGTATGCACTTAAAAAACAACTTCAGGTCTCCCATGCTTAGGGGCCAACCGGGGGTTTCCCCTATTCCCCTGTGGGCCAGTCCGAGCCTGCTCTCACACAGAGTCCAGGTGGACGTCTGATGTCAGGGAAGCACGGAGACAAACTCTAAGCATTGCCTCCAGGGAGAGTCGTGTGACACAGATCTGCTTTGTTGGTAGCTATGCCCCCTTTACAGAGCGCGCCCCGTTTTTGCAGGCTGCCCCTTCCCTCTCATCCATAAAATATAATTGTTACTTTAAAATAAAATTTTGTTACATTCTAAGACCCAGAATTTTTTGTTTTTTCTGTCGCCGGAGCTGTGCGAGGATTTTCTATTTGTAGAATAAGTAGTCAACAAAATTTACCGTTTTCGGGAACATACCGGATATCGATGACTTGTTATTATCTTTTTTGTGGCTGAATAGGGCGGAATCAGTAAAAATGAAAATCCAGTCCTGGCATGTTGGGGGGGAGGGGGAGGGGGGGGGGTGGGAGTTATTACATAGATTAAATAATAAAATAGTTTTATTTGCTGGAGTGTTACATTTGTGGCGATACTTAAAGGGGTTTTATGATGCCTGGTTTGTCCTGCTTCAGCTTTCACCGTGCTCAAAAGGGGGCGTGTATAATTTGTTTGATATCATGTGACCCAGCAGGCTTGACATCACCATGCCTTTCTTCACAGTGTGCTCACTCTAGTCAAACAAAGGTCAGTTTATGTAAAGAGCTGTGAGCAGCTATGTCGCTGCCTTTGCACTTCTGCCTTTCAGCATAGGAGTGCTTGGTGCAAATCTCTGCAGGAACCAAAAATGTGTTTTTTGTTTCTCAATGCACAGACCCGATTGAGGTTTTTTTTTTTATTATTATTTGCAGCGTTTGACTAATTACTAAGGAATACACAGGAGAGGAGTAGAATGACAGCACCTGGGGTTGAACACTCGCTCAGCAGTGAGTGTGTGTGTGATTACTAAGGAGCACAGAGGACAGGAGTAGAAAGACAGCACCTGGGGTTGAACACTCGCTCAGCAGCGAGTGTGTGAGATCACTAAGGAGTACAGAGGACGGGAGAAGAAAGACAGCACCTGGCGATTAACACTCGCTCAGCAGTGAGTGTGTGTGATTACTAAGGAGTACAGAGGACAGGAGTAGAAGTACAGCACCTGGGGTTGAACACTCGCTCAGCAGTGAGTGTGTGTGATCACTAAGGAAATACAGAGGACAGGAGTGAATGACAGCACCGGGGGGGGTTTAACACTCCCCTCAGCAGTGAGTGTGTGTGATTACTAAGGAGTACAGAGGACGCGAGTAGAATGACAGCACCTTGGGTTGCACACTGGCTCAGCAGTGAGTGTGTGTGATTACTAAGGAGTACAGTGGACAGGAGTAGAATGACAGCACCTGGGGTTGAACACTCGCTCAGCAGTGAGTGTGTGTGATTACTAAGGAGTACAGAGGACGGGAGTAGAATGACAGCACCTGGGGTTGAACACTCGCTCAGCAGTGAGTGTGTGTGTGATTACTAAGGAGGACAGGAGTAGAATGACAGCACCTGGGGTTGAACACTCGCTTAGCAAGTGATTGTGTGTGATTACTAAGGAGTACAGAGGACGGGAGTAGAATGACAGCACCTGGGGTTGAACACTCGCTCAGCAGTGAGTGTGTGTGATTAACTAAGAGTACAGAGGATGGGAGTAGAATGACAGCACCTGGGGTTGGACACTCGCTCAGCAGTGAGTGTGTGTGATTACTAAGGAGTACAGTGGACAGGAGTAGAATGACAGCACCTTGGGTTGAACACTCGCTCAGCAGTGAGTGCGTGTGATTACTAAGGAGTACAGAGGACGAGAGTAGAATGACAGCCCCGGGGTTGAACACTCGCTCAGCAGTGAGTGTGTGATTACTAAGGAGCCCAGAGGATGGGAGTATAATGACAGCACCTGGGGGTGAACACTCGCTCAGCATTGAGTGGGTGTGATTACTAAGCAGTACAGAGGACCGGAGTAGAAGTACAGCACCTGGGGTTGAACACTTGTTCAGCAGTGAGTGTGTATGATTACTAAGAAGTACAGAGGGCATGATTAGAATGGCAGCACCTGGGGTTGAACACTCGCTCAGCAGTGAGTGTGTGTGATTACTAAGGAGCACAGAGGACAGGAGTAGAATGACAGCACCTGGGGTTGAACACTCGCTCAGCAGTGAGTGTGTGTGATTATTAGGAAATACAGAGGACAGGAGTAGAATGACAGCACCTGGGGTTGAAGACTGTTTATTCAAAGAGGGTTCACATACATAACATAAGACCAAAGTACAATGACAACACTAAGGGCGACATGTATGATTCTCGCCGGGTCGGAGCGCACCATTTCGCCCTATTTTTAGTGAAAGCTGCGCCTGATTTATGTCGGCGCCGGGGCGCGCTCATACATTCCATGTAAAGTACGCCGCGCCTCGCCAGTGTGTGTGGCACAGTGCGGGGACTTAGGCGCAGAAGGGACTGCGCCGAAAATCTATTCCGATTCGAGACAGGCTGGAAAACAGCGAGAAATCATTGAACATGTCCATGTGGAGTATGAATAAAAAAATCGCCTTTATAAAGGCGTCAAACATTCTCAGAAAAAGAGCTCAAACCTCAAAAATAAAAAATAATAAAAAAAACATCACTTTCCAAAAATCTAGAACGCCGCAATATCAGGAATTATGATATTGGAAATTGCCGGGAGATACAGTAATTCAAATTCTGAAAGCTATTCTCATTGGTCGGCAGAAACCAGCCAATCAGAATAGGAGCGACAAAGACCCATTATATCCTATGGAGAACTATTAACCAATCAGAATAGGAGCGACAGTGAACCATTAAAACCTATGGAGAAATATTGACCAATCAAAATCAAAGGTGGGACAGTTCAAAATACTGTAAAAACGCAGAAAAGAGCTGATTGGCTGAGCTAGCGGGGGCTTGGCTATCTCGGCCAATCAGAGCGCGAGCTACTTTCTCATAGAGTTCTATGGGAAAAGAAATGCAGAGTGAGCTCTGTGATTGGCTAGCTTAAAAGAGGCGCCGTTATTTGGACCAATGGGAGAGCGAGCAACGCTCCTATGGGTTTTCTAATGCAATCTGAAATAAAACTGTACATGGCCGAAATCAAATGAGAAAACTCCAGAAGTTTTCCCGATGTGTATATTAAATGAATAATATTTGGGGGTAACGAAAAAAAAATATTAATTCAATAAAATCCATTTTTATTTCTTTATTTTCGTTAGCCAACTCATCAATAGTATGGGTGCAAACGGGAAATAAAGAAATAAACATGATCGGGATAGCAAGCCCCCGCTAGCTCAACCAATCAGTTTCTTTTCTGCATTTTTACTGTATTTTAAAACTGTCCCGCCTTTGAATTTTTGATTGGTCAATAACTCCTCCATAGGATAATAATTGGGCCCCTGTCGCTCCTATTTGATTGGCTGGTTTCTGCCGGACCAAAAGAAGAGCTTAAACAATTAGAATTCCTGTATTTCCCGGCAATTCTTCTCTTTTGCAATTTCCCCTTATGTAGCGCCGGTCTCGGCGAAAACGCGTTGTTCGGGTTTAACTGATTTTATGTTTATAAAAGGTTTCAGCCCTTTATCTGATAATGTTTTTACACTTAATAAAAATGTTTTTTTATTCATACTCCATTCCGCACGGCGCTGAGAGCCGGAGATTGCATTGCGCCGACCTCTCCTTTGACTCATGGAGAAGTAGCTCGCGCTCTGATTGGCGGGATAGCCAAGCCCCCGTTTGCTCAACCAATCAGCTCTTTTCTGCATTTTTACTGTATTTTGAACTGTCCCGCCTTTTTTTTGATTGGTCAATAGTTCTCCAAGGTTTTTAATTGTTCCCGTCGCTCTATTCTGATTGGTCAATCCTTCCAATAGGTTTTAATGGTTCACGTCGCCCCTATTCTGATGGCCGGTTTATCCCCCAAATGGAATAGGTTTCAGAATTTGAATTACTGTATTTCCCGGCAATTTCCAATATCCTATTTCTTGATATTGTGCTGTTATAGAGTTTAGGAAAGTGATTTTTTTAATGTATTTTTTATTTTTGAGGTTGAGCTCTTTTTCTGATAATGTTTTACACCTAATAAAGGCGATTTTTTCGGACTCATACTCCTGCTGCACGGAGCGGAGCGCCCAGATTTCTGTCGTGATCTTCTATGTTTCCTCTCATGTTCCGATCCTGCTTCACTTTGCCTCCATCGGAGCATTTAGACCAGAATCAACCAGGTCTGACTGTCGGAGCTGCCGAGCGCTGCACCGCGCCCCGCTTTGCCGACTCGCCATCATACATGCCTCGGAGTATACGAGCGCGCCGCGTCCCGCCCCGGAACACCTACCCCGCACCCACACCGCGCCCACTGCCCGCCCCTTCATGCTGGGCGCAGCTGAAAGTGGCGAACACTGCGCCTAACACTGAATCCCTGCGTCCGACAGCGGGATTCGGGCCGGTGAGGGGCAGAATACGCCTGAAATCGGGCGAAAAGCCCGATCATACATTTTGCCCTAAATGAGTAAGAACTGGGGAGAGAAGACCGTGATCGTGAAGGCTGATAATCTACAAGACTGAAGGGCAGACATAGGTGTACAGTAGAGTAGGGGCAGGTTTTAGGATATCATGAAGAGATTTTTTTTTTTTATATAATTCATGACTGTGTAATGTATGGGGCGGTACGGCATACGGCGTCACAACACAATCACCAGGGTTACACTTTACTGACTATTTATGAGAGATTTCTGGGATATAATAGCAGTCACATGGTCTGAGCCGCGGATCAGGAGGAACCTCGTCCTCGGGGCAGAGCCCCCTGCACCCCGCACAGTCATTACCTGTCATCCTCACACAGTTTTGCATGAACGCCTGCACTTCAGTCCTGTCACTGCCGGATAACTGACCTGTAGCGCTGTGGAAAGAAAAAACAGATGATGACGATGGCAATGACTGTGATACATATCATTGTGGAGATGATGGTAGCACAATATAATGGTGGAGATGATGGTAAACACGTATAAAGGGGAGATGATGGGAGCACAAATATAATGGTTTGGGGATGAGGTAAACACAGAAAAAAATGGTTTTGGGGTTGATGGTAAAACACAATATAATGGTGGAGATAAGGTTTTCACAGTTTTAAAGGTGGGGATGATGGTAAACACCCGTATAAAGGTGGAGATGAAGGTTGACAGTATAATGGTGGAATGAATGGGTACACAGTTATGGGGGATGATGGTGGTATTGATAGTGTGGGTGGTAGGCCCCCAGTTAATTTTGGGGGAGATGATGGTTTGCCCCAGTATAAGGTGGGTTTATGGTAGCACAGTATTAAAGGTGGGATAAGGTAGCCCCAGTATAATTTTGGGATGATGGTACACAGTATAAAGGGGGAGATGATTGGGGAGCCAGAAAAATGGTGGAGATGAAGGGGAAAACACAGTATAATGGTGAGATGAAGGTTTTTCAAAAGTTAATGGTGGAGATTTAAAAGGGAGCACAGTATAAAAGGTGGAGATGATGGTTTTCACCCGTATAATTTGGGGGAGATGAAGGTGGTATTATAGTGAAGATGGTAGCCCCAGTATAATGGTGGGGATGATGGGGGGTTTTTTTGATAGTGATTTATGGTTTGCACAGTATAATGGTGGAGATGATGGTAGCACAGTATAATGGTGGAGATGATGGTAGCACCCGGATAATGGTGGGGGTTATGGGGGTATTTATAGTGATTTAAAGGTTGCAAAAGTAAAAATGGTGGAGATGATGGTAGCACAGTATAATGGTGGAGATGATGGTAGCACAGTATAATGGTGGAGATGATGGTAGCACAGTATAATGGTGGAGATGATGGTGGTATTGATAGTGATGATGGTAGCACAGTATAATGGTGGAGATGATGGTAGCACAGTATAATGGTGGAGATGATGGTGACCCCGATAATTTGGGGGAGATTATGGTACACAGTTTTAATGGGGGGAGAGAAAGGTTAGCACCGTATTTAAAGGTGGGGATAAAAGGGACACAGTATAATGGTGGAGATGAAGGTAGCACAGTATAATGGTGGAGATAATGGGGAGCACATTTTTAAAGGTGGAGGGAAGGTAGCACAGTTAAAAAAAGGTGGAGATGTTTGGGAGCACAGTTTAATGGGGGAGATGAAGGGAACCCCGTATAATGGGTGGGATGGGTGGTAAACACGTATTGGGTGGAGAGAAGGGAGCCAGTAAATTGGGTGGAGATGATGGTAGCACAGTATAATGGTGGAGATGATGGTGGTATTGATAGTGGGTGAAAGGTAGCAAAAAGTATAATGGGTGGGGATATGGTGGTATTGGGGGAAATGATGATGGTAAACACAGTATAATGGGGAGATGAGGTTTTGCACGTAAATGGTGGAGATGATGGTAGCACAGTATAATGGTGGAGATGATGGTGGTATTGATAGTGATGATGGTAGCACAGTATAATGGTGGAGATGATGGTAGCACAGTATAATGGTGGAGGGTGAAAGGTGGTTTTTATAGTGATGATGGGGAGCACAGATAATGGGGGGAGGGTGATGGTAGCACAGTATTTATGGTGGGGGATGATGGGGGTTTGATAGTGTTTATGGGGAGGGACAGTATAATGGTGGAGATGATGGTAGCACAGTATAATGGTGGAGATTATGGTAGCACAGTATAATGGTGGAGATGTGGGGGTATTGGGGGGAAAAAAAAGTTGGGGAAAAGGGTTGGGGAAAACCAGTAAATGGGTGGAGTGATGGTAGAAAAGTATAAAAAGGGGGAAAATATGGTATCACAGTATAATGGTGGAGATGGGTAGCAAAATATAATGGGTGGAGGGATGGGTGGTTTGGGACAGGGATAAGGGGGGGGAATGTTGGGGGGTATTTTTTATAGTGGATGGGTGCAAGTATAATTTGGGGGAGATGATTGGGGTTTTCAAGTTTAATAATGGTGGAGATGTGGTACCCAGTTTAATGGTGGAGATTTTAAGGTAGCACAGTATAAAAGGTTTGGGGTTTTATTTGGGGGTTTTTGATGTGAGAGGGGACACAGTAAATGGTGGGGGAAAGATGGTAGCCCCAGTATAATTGGGGGGGATATGGAAACACAGTTTAAAGGTGGAATTTATGGGAGCACGTATAATTTGGGGGAAGATGGTGGTTTGCACAGTATAATGGTGGAGATGATGGTAGCACAGTATAATGGTGGAGATGATGGTAGCACAGTATAATGGTGGAGATGATGGTAGCACAGTATAATGGTGGAGATGATGGTAGCACAGTATAATGGTGGAGATGATGGTAGCACAGTATAATGGTGGAGATGATGGTAGCACAGTATAATGGTGGAGATGATGGTAGCACAGTATAATGGTGGAGAATTTAAGGGGAAACACAGTATAATGGGGAGAGATGGTAGGGACCCGTATAAAAGGTGGAGATGATGGTTTGGGATTGATAGTGATGATGGGTTTTTAAAAGTAATTTTAAAGGTGGAGATGATGGTGGTATTTTTTAGTGGGTGATGGTTTGCACAGTATAATGGTGGGGGATGTTGGGTAGCACATTATAATGGTGGAGATGATGGTAGCACAGTAAAATTTGGGGGAGGGTTTATGGTGGAATTTAAGGTTTTGATGGTAGCCCCAGTAATTTAAAGGGGGGAGGGTGAGGGGGACGTTTAATGGTGGAGTGATGGGGGTATTGATGTGATGAAAGGTAGGGACAGTTTAAAGGTGGGATTTATGGGCACAAGTAAAAGATGGTGGAGATGATTTTGGTAATTTTATATGATGATGGTTTGACAGTATAATGGTGGAAAATGTGGGAGCACCCGTTTAAAAAAATGGGGGGGTGTGGTAGCACATATTTTTAAATTTTTTGGTGGAAGGGGAAATTTTAAGAGGGGTGGGGTATTTTTTAGTGAAAAGGGGGGAAAAAAAAGGGGGGGGGGGGGGGAGGGGAAAAAAAGTATAAAAAGGGGGGGGGGGAGGGGGGTTTTATGGGTTAAGGGGAAGGGGGGGGATAAATTGGGGGGGGTTTAGGGGGGGTGTTTTGGTTTTGCCCCAGAAAATGTTGGGAAAAAAAATGATGGTTTTGCACAGTTTTTTGGGGAAAGGTTTTGGGGATGGGTGGTTTGACAAATTTTAATGGTGGAGATGATGGTGGTATTAAAAGGGATGATGGTTTGACAGTATAATGGGGAGATGATGGTAGACAAATATTAAAAGGTGGAGATGTGGTTAAACCCCAGTATAAAGGTGGAGATGATGGTAGCACAGGTTTAAAGGGGGGAGAAAGATGGGGTATTGATAGTGTTGGGTGGGAGAAAAGTTTTAATGGTGGAGATGATGGTAGCACAGTATAATGGTGGAGATGATGGTAGCACAGTATAATGGTGGAGGGTGTTTGGTTTGAAAAGTATTTAAAAATTTGGGGATGGGTGGTGGTTTTTATAGTGATGTTTGGGGGGGAAAAGTTTTTAATGGTGGAGATGATGGTTTTGCCCAGATAATGGTGGAGTTATGGGAGCACAGATAATGGTGGAGATGAAAGGTACACAGTATAAAAGGGTTGGGGAAATTTGGGAGCCATTTTAAAAGGGTGGAGATGGGTAGCACAGAAAAATGGTTGGGGGAAGATTGGGAGCAAAAAGTATAATGGTGGAGAGGGTTGGTAGCAAATAACAGTGATATTGATTAGTGATGATTTGGGGGTTTAGAAAAATGGTTTTGGGGGGTTTTTGGGTGGGGTAAATTTATGATGATTTAAATTGGGGATAATGGTGAAGTTTTGGGGGGTATTGATGGTGGGGGAAGATTTATTGGGTGTTATTGATGATGGGGATGAGAGATTGTGATGTTATTGATAAGGTGTGATGATGGGACTATACTGATAATGGTTGCAGTGCTTTTTTGATTATTTTTGATGATGATTAAAGGGAAAAGGTTGTGGTGTTTTTTGATGTGATGATTATTTTCTTTTCTTTAGGGAAAAACAATATTCCCTTGGTTTCTACTTTGGGTTTTCCTTTTATATTAACATTTTTGGGGGGGGGGCACTTACTTTTATGAGTTTTGCAGCGCACGCGATAAACAGTTTTTGCAAATTTTTATTTTTTTTCATAAACGACACATTAAAGCCCGAAAGGGTTTCACAAAAAGGCAATGGCCCCAAATAGGTTGTCTGACCCAAAGTTCTGCTGCTTTGGAGAGGGGAAAAATAATTTTTTTAAAAGGCCCCCTTTCCCGGCAGGGGGACGTTGCCTCTGCTTCGGGCCGCTGGGTTCATTTCTTTTTTTCCCAAATGCTTCTCCCACCATGATGTCCCGTTCAAAGCCCCCAATCACTGGGGTTTATCAGTAGGGAACCAGCTGGAGGCGCCGGGGCCGGGGAGTGGCTGCCTACACATTTTTCTATTTCTTATTTTTTACTCCTCCTTTGACCTGCAGGGCCCGGGGTTTTTTTTTTAAGTACCCCTTGGGGGACTCACAGTGGGTTTTTTTTTTTAATAAGTGCCGGGAAGTTTTAGTTTTTTTTTGCTTAAAAAAAGCAAATTTTTCCCAAAAAAAATTGGGCCTAATAAAGCCGGGTTTGACTTAAAAATTTCCCTTCTGTTTTCCTTGTCCATAGTTTATTGCTCTTTGCCCCGGGGATCCGACCATTCCCCCTGCCCTCATCGCGTTCTGGGAATGTGTTCAGTGCCCTCCCCGGGGAAAAAGCACCCCCCTTGCATGCATCTTCCTCCCCGGCCACGCACTGAGGGGCCCCTTTTCCCCAGGGAAAATAAGTGCTCCAAGGGGATTTTGCAGAAGCCCTGGAGCACCTGCTTGTGACTTTACAGGGGCTCATAACTATTCAAAGTCATAAGATCCGGATCCTACCCAGCTGTGGGTCATAAACTTAAAAATTTTTTTTTCCATCTTATTTAAATTTTTTCTCCTTTCATCACAAAAAACAAGTCACTTGCCAAATTTCGGGGGCCCTTTTCCCTTTAAATCCCCTCGAAAGTAGTGGGGAAGGCGATTTAAAGGGGGCCGATATGTTGGTCACATTCAACCAAATAAAAATAAATTTAGCTTGAAGTAAATACAAAAATTCTAATATAAAAAATCTAAATCAAAAAACAACAAATATCATAAGATGAGGCTGATAATGAGGTATGACCCTATCTGATAGGCAGACCCATGTCCGAATGTCAGACAAGATGTAGTCTATGAATTCAGTAGGGAAATGTTATCTGTAAGCACCACCGTCTTAAAAATGAGGGGAGTGGGACGATGTTCACCCCTTCCAGGCACATTTCGGGCTCGTTCTAGTCACTATTGGCCAGTCACCATCCTCCCGATTTGTGTGTCTGGATTCTCCTCTCTCCCCAATTTGGTCATTAACCAGCACCGGATGGAAGGTGCCCATGTGGAGTGGTGCCCGGGTGGGGGTGCAGTTCTTTGCAGGGTTTTTTTGGTACTGAGATAACGGTTGAACAAACGTCTCTCTGTGGCCTCTTACCTGTATATTAGGATGGGCACAATGAAGTCGGAGTAGCTGGGGTTCAGCTCAGCATCTTCCAGGCGGTTCATCATGGCCGAGTAGTTCTCCGTCCACTCCACCTTCTCACCGATGGGGATGAAGTTTCCTAGGAATAACCAGATGTGACATTAGTGACAGCCTATTAAAGGGGATGTCCAGACAAGTTATAATTTCCCTGTAGAAGACCGGTGACTGACTGGTTTCATTGTGGGGGACCTCCTGTGATCATCTGCCATGATGGTTCAGAAATTCACATTTACCCGCAGGGAATAGGAGACATAATACATGGTGGGATGTAGGGCAAAACAACGGAGAACCAAGCACCCTGCTAATAAATACCTGTGTGCTGACCCAGTAGAGCAGAGGAGAGGCTGCAGGAATTAAAAATGTTACGGTGGCCCCTCTGCTCTGGTGCTCTCTTACAACCCTAGGAACACACACATAGTAAATAGGCGGACGCTGCAGATGCTGTTATTAACCCCTTTACTGTCTTTAGATCCTGTGTGGAAGGTGTCCATGGTGTTGGTGCAGCTTAAAATGAGCAGACAGGACAACACATGGAGGCTGTAAGCAGCCGCACAGTGCTTTAATTTCAAGAAAGGTGTTAAACGCTATAATCTATAGGGAAGGTAAAGGGTCATAGTTTATTATCTCCACAAAACCTGTAAAATATAAGGTAAAAAGGAGAAACACACCAGACACACAAATATGTTAAATGCTGAATCAGTATTTTTTATCTGCACAAGAATGCTGGAGAGTGGAGGGTGTCTGTAGTTGGTGTTGGACACCCAGAAAGGGCTGGGCGGCCCGTCTAATCTAATAGTATGAGTGTCACTAATAGGTGGTAAGCCAGCACGCTGCACCACACGTATCTGTATTTATGGCACCCTTCTGTATCACCTTACTTATATGCAATTGTAGTACCAGAAACCACCCCCCCATATGCATTGAGAGTGTGTGAGTGGTTGTTTTATTGGTATTTTTGCATTTGTGCAATCTCCCCATGCATTATACTGTGGCTTTTCTGTATGCTCGTGTGAACAGCCATTACGTTAATGTGCAGTTTTTTATCATCTAATTGTTCCCCTAGCAGTGAGGGATGTGAGCTGCTGCTCAGCAATTAGCTGCACCTGCTAATTTTTCCCAGGTAGCATATAGGCCAGAGATGTCTGCTACTGGGTTCAATCTAGTCAAAACCATTGAGCGTGAATGTGGCCCAAAAAATTGTCGTGTTTGCTGAATCAGGGAACGTCCAAATATTTTTTATGATTTCCTTTTTTCTCCACGCACCCATACTAATTAGAATACCAAAGTGAATCCTTAACAGATGCCTTTCAGTCTGGCCTAAATTAGTACCATGACAGGAATAATGACGAGGCAGCCATATATGCATCACCATACCTCACTTTCCATGGATCCTTCCCAGCCTCAAATCAGTTCTCACTTTCAAGTCATCATCTTTTATGTGTTAATACCAGTCATGAGCCCAAACAGTTGTTGTCAAAGGGTTTCCATCATGTTTTTATTTTTGGGTTTAAAAGGGGCAGCCTCATCGTGGTCACTCAGTAAAATCATGGTTTTTGATTTTTTAATTGTAAAGTATTCTGTTGCATTTCTGGGTGTTTTGTCTACAAAATGCCCCCTGTTTCCGGTTTTCTGGTGGGATGCAAATTGGAGAGTTGTGATAACTGAACACGAGACAGCAGCCATCTTTTAAAAAAA